>PVKA01018020.1:7743-21345 GCA_004027165.1 Ctenomys sociabilis | reverse complement strand
TGGATAACTACTAGGAAGATAATAATGTAAAAAGTATTAATTATTGAAATTGTCCTATTAATTATCTTTGAAACTGTCTCATTGATATTTGTCTCTTAATAAAATAAAATTTAAATTTAAAAAAAAAAGTTATCTTTCCAGAGAGCACCTCCCTGCTTCTTCTCCAGCCAAGCCTAGGGTGTAATATCCTTTCACCTTTCCCACAGCCTCAGGGAAGACCCCAATCAGCTCCGCAGGTGTTTCTTTTTTTTTGGCAGAACCGGGGATTGAACTCAGGCCCTTGAGCTCGCTAGGCAAGCATTTATTCCACTGAGCCATCTCCCCGGCCCCTGGGGAAAAATTTTTTAAAAATAAAATTTTCTTATAAGAGATCTCTGCTAATTGACCCACTAAAGTTCTGACTAGTCTCTCATAATTATAAACTTTAAAAAGGCAATCATAATTTCACCTGGCCAGAAATACATTTGAGTGTACTTTGATTTTGTAAAGATGTGCGTTTATTGGGTTCTGTGTATTTGTTTCTGTGCTTATGTCATTCCATGAACTGCTGTTCCTCTTTATATTTGAACTTTAAATATAGACTTAAAAGCATGCTTTCTCCTGAGTGACCAGGTGGTCTAAATGACATCAAAATTGATTAAAAATAAATTTTTCACATAAAAGTTGCTCAATACATTAAATATATTCATACTTTCCAAATGTACAGTATGCTACAATATGAAACTAATATTTTCTTTCAGATTTAAACATGCCTTTCTCCTATGCTCCAGATATTTATAACAAGAGGTTCATGTCAAGCCGACATGAGGTCATCAGTCAAATGATAATTTCTAACAAACATGTATGTGATGTATATCCTGGTTATGTGCCATTACATTTAGAAATATTTAAACAAAATGGGGGTTTCATCATCTGATATGACTGTTATGCTACACGACTGTGTATGGCTATTGATGTCAGATGCTCTCTGTAAAAGTGTAGCTTCTGTCTGTTATCATTCTACTGAGATTTAACTGCTAAAAGGTCCATGGTTGGTAAAAGATAACCCTTCTCTGGTCACAATTTATAGTTCAAGGAGCCTAATATTCAGATAAAATTCTACTCCTCCTCCCCTTCAACACAGACATGGTAACATGACACATTCAGACGATGGAGCCCCTCATTTCCCCTCCTGTGTCCTTTAATCATGATGACATATGTACTCATAACATGCTCTTTTTAAACTTTTTTCAAAGTTTCTTCCATCTCTGATGTGAGCCTTCACCAATGATAAACTTCTTGTCCTAGCTGAGACATCTGACACCAGCTTCTACATGGGTGTGACCCATCATCCTGTCAACTCTCCTTGATCCCAAGATGACAGCCCCGTTCAGCAGGAAGCTGTCTAAGAGACACACCGCTTCTTTCATAGCAAGCAGAAGATGGGAATGATAAGAGCCGGGCGTGGTGGCGCAGGCCTGTAATCCCAGCACTTGGGGGGCTGAGACAGGAGGATTGTTGTGAGTTCAAGACCAGCCTGAGCTACAAAGTGAGCTTAAGCCTGAACTGCATAGTGAGACCCTGTCTAAAAAAAAAAGACAAAAAAAAAAAAAAAAAAAAGATGGGAATGATAGGTTCCGGCCCTGGTGTGAATTACTGAATCACGATGGTGGTCACCTAATACCGATGAAGCCTTAACACAACAGCTTATTTTCCAGAAACCAGCTCCCCTCTTCTCCAACTCAGCCCAGCATGCAATTCCCTTTCCTTTCCCACCACCTCAGGGAAGAGCCCAGTCAGCTCCTCAGATATTTCTAAACATCCCACTCAAACTCTACCCCTAGCAAAATCTATAAAAGCCTCAGCCTTCACAGTCTCAGGTCAGAGGCTCTACCTGACCCATCTGCCCTCCATTTTCTCCGTGTCTTTGGAATTTTATTTATTTATTTATTTTTTCCCAGAACCAGGGATCAAACTCAGGACCTTGCGCTTGCCAGGGAACCGCTTATTCTACTGAGCCATCTCCCCAGCCCCATGTCTTCAGAATTAATGAAGGCTTCATTTATCTTTCCTATCTCTTTACTGCACTGCTGAAAACCTATCACTGCCCTGTCATCTTTCCTTCAGAGACCACACATCAGCACCTGAACAGATTTGCATTGCTTAAAGCCAACCAACGGGATAAGAAAAGTCGGAAACAGCTCTGTATACATCAATACATGGAAATAGGACCAGGCTCAGCCACAGTGGAAATACCTGCGCTTCTTTCAAGGAGAGTCCCCAGGCGGTCCTCCCAGATCCCCTTTCTTTGCTTGAAGAACATGAGACATGGCTGGATGGCCTCTAGTTGACTCAGGGTTGTGAATCCTCCACAACACATTTTAATGGGAAGAATTACGGACAAGAGAATGCACACTCTGACTCCAATATAAAACCAAGAGTGAGCCGTGAGATATGCAGATGGATTCAATTATTCTACAGCCTCGGCAAACTTGTCTCAATCTTTAATTTGGGCATGGGATGCAGCTGCCTGCTGTGACACAGAGAGCACTTTTCTCTGAAGAGCATCTATATCCGCAGCAGAAAACAGTGTATGTTTTCTGCTCATGCCCCAAGGATGCAGGCTTTTATTACTGGCAGGTCCATTTCTTGGTGGTGGTTGTCCCTCCTCATGGAGCCCTGTCTGAAGGCTGACCAAGCCGAGCACATGCCCAGGGCTCTGGCCCATCCCTCCCTGTGAGTCAGGAGCTGGGTCTGCCACCAGCACAGGTGCCCCCGGGACATGGTGGCTTCAGGAGCAGGACTGGTTCCCTGGGGAAGGAAGGCTGCCCAATAAGGGACAGATGTGTCCTGAATGTGTCCCCTGGGCAGTCCCTCCTCGGGCTGGTTGCAGGGAGGTGTCACCCCTGGGCTGCCAGAGGCTCCCAGTGAGCAAGTACAGCCATGGTGGTGCAGACCTGTGGCCAGGCAGGGCAAGGGGAAGCACCAAGAATGCGCCCTCACACTCGGGAGGCTGAGGCAGGAGGATTGTTGTGAGTTCAAGACCAGCCTGAGCTACAAAGTGAGCTTAAGGCCATCTTGAACTGCATAGTGAGACCCTGTCTCAAAAAGACAAAAAAAAAAAAAAAAAAAAGAATGCGCCCTCAGACTGCCTACCCACCTACCCCTGAAGAACTGACTCAGCGGGAAGCTGGCCAAGGCCCTAGTCACTCCCTGTCTCACACACACATCCCACTTGCCCCCAGCTTGGAAAGTCTGCTGGGCACTGACCCACCAACCTTTCTTACCTGGGTCCACCAGCCTAATTTCCCTTCACAATTTTTCCTTTTTCTGGTCCTGGGAATTGAACCCAGAGCCTTCACCCTGAGCTACATCCCAGCCAGCCCTTTTTATTTGGAAGCCGGTCTCCATAAATCCCTAGGTTGTGCAGGCTGAGCTCAAACTTGCAATCCTCCTGCCTCAGCCTCACCTCTTGGGCCGAAAAGATTTTTACTCCCCAGGTGGTGAACTCTCACTTAACTCCTGTTTGTAATTAAGCTGTTCCTAAGGGGTTAAAGGGAAAGGACTAGGAAAAAAAACAAGCAAGATATATCATGCATAGGTTCAGATTCCCTGAGATAACTGATTATTATGTATGCCTGAAATGCACCATTAAAATAAAAAGTTAAAAAACAAAACAAAAATAAATAAATGTTCCTTTTCTCAGCAAAGCTTGTCAGGTGTAACTATCCTCACCCCTCCCCTCTCTAACAGTTCCTATCCAGCAAAAGCCAAAATTGCTACAAATTTCCTTATAGGCCTAATTGCTTTTGTATTTGATCTAATTTTAGAGATCTAATTGCTTTTCTTTGCAGTTCATGAATTGGGAAAGCCCCCGTTCTGCAAAATAGAATGATTCTTCCCAGGGGGCCCAGCCTGCGCTCCAGGCTTTAGGTGGAAACAATGAAACAGAACAATAGAAAAGAAGAGCCAGTTTGAAGTCCCGGTTACCTCTTTGTAAAGGCTAAGAGAGGGGCTTTCGAGTAGCTGGCTGAGGCAGACCAGAATTTTCTGCTTTTAGAAAAACACATCTCTGTGGCGTCTGCCTGGTTAAACTTTCAGTTCCATTGTGTGGTTTTTAGCATGAGTGACTCCATTTTGGTTGGGGCAGGGCGGGCCTCAGAGGCCATTCAGGAGCTCATTCAAAATAGGTGGATCCCCTAGCTTCTGCTATCTCCTGACAACAGTATCTTCTCTACTCATTTCTCCTCCATGGTGAAATTTAAGATCGTTTTTTTATTTTTTTCTTTTTTTTCTTTTTGAGACAGGGTCTCCTGGGCTGCCCAGGCTGGTCTTGAACTCACGGACTGAATCAATTGCTGTGCCTTAGGTTCCCAAATAGCTGAGACTACAGGTATGTGCCAGCATGGCTGCCTGGCTTCACATTCCACTTTTATCCATTTTCTTTTTTTTCTTTTTTTTTTGGGGGGGTGGGGGAGGTACTGGGGATTGAACTCAGGACATGGAGTTTGCCAGGCAGGCGCTTATGCCACTGAGCCATCTCCCCATCCCTGCTGTGTTACCAAGAACCCACAATAGCTGCTCTCAATAAACATTTATGAGATGAATAGAAAATGTCAGCTTACTCACACCACTCTTGTCTTTTGTTTTGTTTTTTCAGTACGCAGAGATTGAACCCAGGGGCTTCACCTTGACCTGCATCCCTTGCCTGCTTTATGGTTTTGAAACAGTGTCTTGCAATTTAGCTAAATTGTCCAGGTTAGGCTCAAACCTGTGGACCTGCCTCAGAGTTCCAAAAGGCAGGGACCAGCATCTGAGATTAATACACACTTCTCAGAGGACGAAATTAAAGAAGCGAAAAATATATGAAAAAATGCTCCACATCGCTAGTCATCCGTGAAATGCAAATAAAAACAACACTGAGATACCATCTCACTCCAGAAAGAACGGCTATCATAAGGAAATCAACCAACAACAAATGTTGGAGAGGTTGTGGGGAAAAGGGAACACTTCTCCACTGCTGGTGGGAATGTAGACTAGTACAACCATTGTGGAGGTCAGTATGGAGACTTCTCAAAAGAGTAGGACTAGAAATCCCATTCAAGCCGGCTATCCCCCTACTGGGAATTTTCCCAGAGGAACTGAAAACATTGTATCATAGTGATATATGTGTATCTACGTTTATAGCAGCACAATTTGTGATAGCAAAATCTTGGAAACAACCAAGATGTCCATCACATGAGGAATGGTTGAAAAAGATGTGGTATCCTACATTACTCAGCTATTAAGAATGATAAGCTTGAAGCATTTATACTGAAGTGGGTGCCACTTGAACATATACTCATAAGTGAAATAAACCAGACACACATGTGTAAATATCCGACTCCCTAGTATAAGAAGCGAAAAGCAAAAATACAAATGGAAACGTACAACAACAAGTAAAATCAATTGAGTCAGATAATGCAAAGTGAATGGCATATGCTGCAGGATACTAATCAGCTTTTCTTCTGGATGGTTAACAACCTAAGTTCACAGATCAAAATTGAAGAAATAGAAAGAGCCACAAGGCCAGCCAACATTTTGGCCCTAGCCTTTCAAGGTCAGTGAAGACTCAGGACATTGGAGAACCTGTACTGCAACATCATGAAACTCAGTTGAGCTCCAAATTTTCTGAACAAGGAGATTATGGAGCCACAGAGGAAAGAGATCGAAGTTCTATAGTGTGCCTGGGGAGAGTCACATGGAAAGAAAACTTTCTCACAGGCTCTCACAGAGAGCAAACTGGTCAAGCATTGGCCATGACTCATCCGCATGAATGACACAGACAAAGGATCTACAGAATAAGGTACAGGACTACAAGATAAACCCTGAGGGGACTTCACTGACCTCATAAAAAACATAAAGTACATGTGTTGGTATATAGGTCTTGCTCTATCTAGGTCTTAACCATCCAGCAGAAAAGTATAAAAATGAAGTATACACCGAGGGGCCATAATATTAAGCTGAGCTGTAAATGGCTATGGTCGACAACTTCTTCGGATAACTCACTATTGTTGTAGAATGCTGGACTCTGTTGGATTGTGTTGTTGAGTTCAGGCACCTAAGTTAGTTGAACGACAATGGAGTGCCCATCTTTGACAAGTGTAGACAAAGGAAGGGGTAGAGAAAAGAAGAATCATGATGTGTCTGTGTATGGACAGTACAGTTGGGATAGATAACGCCATGCTTCTACATAATTCTATGAGAGGCAAAATTTGCACTAATGGTGGTTGGACAGGATATTATGTCGGCTCCTAGTACTATGGATAACCACTAGGAAAATAACAAGGTAGAAAGTATTAATTATTGAATCTTTGATGTAATTCAGGTATAAAAAATAAAATATGCAAACAGCTGCACTGTCTTAATTTACTGATAAGAGACATACAGTATAATAATGTCTGTAAGTATAATATCATGTATGCACCTTCTATGATACCAAAACATTATGAAAATCCGGGCGTGGTGGCGCAGGCCTGTAATCCCAGCACTCGGGAGGCTGAGGCAGGAGGATTGTTGTGAGTTCGAGACCAGCCTGAGCAACAAAGTGAGCTTAAGGCCAGCCTGAACTGCATACTGAGACCCTGTCTCAAAAAGACAAAAAAAAAAAAAAAAAATATATATATATATATATATATATATATATATATATGAAAACAGTTTGCAATGTATTAATTTACCAAATCCATCTTGTCAAGGTATCTTAAAACTGTCTCATTGATATTTGTACTTCAATAAAACACAAAAGGCAGGGACCAAGATCCATGTCACCCTGCCCTGCTTATACGAAGTTCAGGCTGGCCTTAAATTCACAGCAACCCTCCTGGCTCAGCTTCTTGAGTACTGGGATTACGCACGGATACCACCACACTCAACTTTATTCACTATTTTTTATCATCGATTCTCATTATTACCAACAAAGATAACTAACGTGGTTCACCAGGACTGCCTATTCCAGGGCATGTTCAAGTCTCGAAGTTGAACTCTGCCATATCCAGCAAACCCCCCCTAGGTCCACAAACACTGGAATAAGCTCTCCGGGTAAAGAACAGATAGCAGTGGGCAGTGGACCTGGATAACCCAAGAATTAACAGACAGCTCCAAATACATGAATTAGAAACGGCTACCCTCGGACAATCAGCCAGGGAAGCTTGCAGTACTCATCTAAAGGCATTTAAATTTTAAAAGCAAGGGCCAGCCAGATAGCTCAGAGGATTAAAGTGCCTGCTTAGGCAGAAACAGGGACCAGGATTCGCTCCCCGATGTGCCATGCTGGCCCTGCCCCCGGGGCACCCTGAGCTGGTGATTGACATGGGGCATGGTGATGCGCACCTGTAATCCCAGTGCTTTGGGAGGCTGAAAACAGGAGGATCACTACAAGTCTGATCTGTGTAGTGAGACCCTGTAGACCCTGTACTAAATACAAAAAAAAAAAAAAAAAAAAAAAGAGAAAAATCTCTACTAGCCAGGGGTGATGACGCACACCTGTAATCTCAGCGCTCTGGAAGCTGAGGCAAGAGGATTGCCATGAGTTCAAGACCAGCCTGGACTACATAGCAAGACCCTATCTCAAAAAACAAAACAACTCTACCAGACACACATCTCTAAACTGCATTCCTGGACTGAGTCTCTGATTATATATAGTTCATCTTCTGATTTTAAATACCCAAGTAAGGGGCAGCGGTATAGCTCAGCGGACTAAGCGCTTGCTGAGGTAAGAGCAGAGGCTACGGTTTGATCCTTGGTTCCGCATGCCGAGCCAGTCTGTGCATGGTGGCACGCGCCTGTAATCCCAGCACTAGGGAGCCAGAAAGCAGGAGGATCACTATGAATGTGGGCTGCATAGTAAGACCCTATACAAAAAAAGAAAAAAAACCTAAAAAAAAAATTAAATACCCAAGTAATTTATGGGGGGGGCATTTGTTAAGCTTCTTAGTAGCCCCCAATAGACTGCAGCTTCCTCAGTTTTCTCCAGACAGTTTGCAAAAGCAAACGATGAGTCTGAGAAGCACAGTCACATCGCAAGCACACGACTTCTGCCAACAGAGACTGCAGCTGCTCACCACAGGGAAGTCTTCGATTTTGTACACAGTGATAATGATCCGTGTCAACAAAAACCATAACACACACATAATAGTCAGGTGTGGTAGGGTTCACTTGTGATCCAAGCACTTGGGAAGCTGAGGCAGGAGGATCCTGGGTTCAAGGCCAGCCTGGGCTACATACCAGATCCTGCCTGAAGATGTAAATACCTAGATGTTAACATTATTCAGAGCCTACCATCTTCCAAAACTGTTTTTTGACTCCCTGGACCACACAGACATGCAGTGAGTGATTGCACTCTTATGGTCCTGTTCTGAGTGTGCATGTGTATGGTTTTGAGTTGTTTTCATTTTTTTAGACAGGGTCTCACTCTGTAGTTCAGGCTGGCCTTAAGCACCAAGTGACCCTCCTGCCTCAGCCTCCTATTCCAGGCGATGTGGTGGAGTCGCCTGGTCTGCAGAAACCTCTGGCTGGGTGAGCATCTCAGACCCCAGCAGAGCTCCACTCCTGTGGGTGGAAACTGCCACAGCCCTGGGGTGGGGGCCTCTCCGCGCGGAAATAAAGTAGGAATGAAGTCATGCAGTCACCCACTCACACAGATGGAAGCCTGTGCAGGCCAGACAGTATGCGCATGCGCAGGCTCACTGGCGTATGGTCTTGAAGCTCCTCCCTCTGCAAGTGAAACAGGAATGCAATGACCTAATTGGGTGCTGAGATAATTAAATGCAAGACACGCCTCTCTTCTGGCTTATGTATCTAAACTCTAACCACACCCCCAGAAGTCACCAGTTTTGGTTTTTTGTTTTTTTTTTTTTGCGGAACCGGGGATTGAACTCAGACCCTGGCACTTGCCAGGAAAGTGCTTATTCTATTGGAGCCATCTCCCCGGCTCCCTAGCAGCTTTTTTTTTTCTTTTTTTTAAAACCACTTATTTTTCTTTCTTTTTTAAAAATTCGATTCTTTTTTTACTTTTCTGGAGGAGGAGTACTAGGGATTAAACTCAGGACTTTGTGCTTTCTAGGCAGGCAGTTAAGCTGCTGAGCTATCTCCCCAGTTGATTTTGTTGTTCTTTTATCTCTTTGAGACAAAATATCGCTGTGCAGTCCAGCTGGCCTCAAAGTCTTGTGGATCCTCCTTCCTCAGCCTCCTGAGTGCTGGGATTACAGCACCACCACGCCTCTATGCTTTCTTCAGACCCACAGCCCTCACAAGAGAGTTGGCGTCCACGTTGCTCTTCAGACCCTGAAGCCTCTGGCTCAGCTCGTGCTGTGAAGAAGGAAGCAGAAGGTCACATTTGATGTTCTGGGAGTGCTGAGGATGGAGGTTTCCGTTCTGCAGCTTCCGCTCCAAGCCACAGTATCAGCGACACCCACAGTGTCATCTCTGCCGAGAACAATGATAGTTTGGGGGGACCTTGTTGGCTTTTTGTTTTTTATTCTGTGGTTGTTTTTTTTTTTTTTTTTTTTTTGAGAAAGAGAGACAGACCTTCTTACTATAGGCTTCCAGCTGGCCTTGAACCCAATGTGACCCTCTTGCCTCAGCCTCCTAGGGTGCTGGGATGAGGGACGTGCACCACCACACTTAGTAGGATATTCCTTAGTCAAAAACAAGTTCTCCTTCATCTTACTAAGCGTAGCATGGAACCTGGGTCACCTTCCCGCTGAGGTCCCCCGTTGCCCCCTCCCCCATCCCCATGTACAGAGTGAGCCCTGCCTCCATCGCTGGCTGGCAACTTCCTGTTCCTCTTTCACACACACGTGCATGCACGAGTTTTGCCCTGGGCATCCATCCCAAGGGCAATCTCCCAGCCTAGGCTCCTGCACTAAGAACTAAGACCACCCTGGTGGCACCAAAGAAAGGGTCATTGCAGATGCCAGTTAAGTCAAGCCGGCGGTTGCGGCAGAGGAATAATCCAGTGCACCTGTTCCCTCGTGGTGCAGCACTTCACCGCCCTCTTTACAGTACCACCTTAAGTGGCCAGGGATATAGCTCAGCGCACAGTGCCTGCCTGGGAAGCATGACCTGATGAGGTGGCACACACCTGCAAACCCAGCGCTTGGGGGGCTGAGGCAGAATTGCCATGAGTTCAAGGCCACTTTGAACTACTTAGCAAAATCCTGCCTCAAAAACCTAAAGTTTAAAAAGGAAAACCCCGTGATATTTTGCTCCTATGCAAAGACCTTTTCTCCCCTGCACCTTCACTCTGGGTGAACCTGCTCTGGTGACAGAAAATCTTTAGGCCTTGGGCTTTGGGCAGGGATTTCCCTTCTGCAATCTCCTTCTTATCTGGAGAGTGAAAAGGGCCTGGATCACTTCAGATTCCTAAATCCTGTGATTGGCCAATTAACCCTTGAAGGACCGAGCTCAGCTCACTCGACCTAATGCAGGCTGGGGCCAGCGGCTTGAACACTGGCCATCTGGTCCCAACTCCAGTTCTATGAGCGCCGCCCCCCCCCCCCCCCCCCCCCCCCCCCCCCCCCCCCCCCCCCCCCCCCCCCCGAGCCATCCCAGCTGCAGTACAATCTCCTGAAGCTGAATTGTCCTTGTGTCGCCCTGCGGTCAAAGCAGGTGGTTTATTTAGTTTGGAAATAAATCGCTCTGCACCTGGCTGGAATTTCCAGCAGACGATTAACCCCCAGCTATCCCAGGCCTGCTCTGTAACCTGTTCCGCAGCTACTTAATACTTACTAAACAAACTTTGCCTTCCGGAAATCCAAAACCTTTAAGCTGGGCGTGGGTGTACACCCTGAGACTTAGAAGGCTGAGACAGGAGAAGCTCAGTCTGGAGCCCCACGGAAGCAACCAGGACTTAGAAACCCTAGTGCAAAACAAAAAATAAATAAACAAAAGAATGGGCCGGAAGGGCCGAGGAGTTGGGTCGGTGAAATAAGCACTTCCCTTAAAGCCCAAGGGCCTGAGTTTAATCCTCAGTTTCGCCAAAAGAAAAAAAGGGGCCAGGGAGCTGGGGATGCAGCTCAATGTGAAAGCCTGGGTTTAATCCCTAGGACCATGAAAAGAAAGAATGATGGGGTGTGGTGGCACACACCTGTCAGCAGGGCTCTCAGGAGGCTGAGGCAGGAGGATCACTTTGAGATCGAGGCCAGCTTGGGCTACAAAGCAAGGCCACAGGCAAGAAAGAGCCAAAGATTGGCTCCCTGCTGCCTTCCGGAAGAGTGGAGGCCCTAGCGTGTCTGAGCCCTGCCTCCCCCTAGTCCATCCCAATCCCCCACCGGTCAGGTCCTGCTTTGTTTCACAGGATACTCCAGCTGAATTAGCCAGTCACTCAGCAACTATTGATTATTTTTGTTTATTTGTTTATGGTTTTTGAGACAGAGTCTTCCTGTGTAGTTCAGGCTAGCCTTGAACTCCTAGCGACCCTCCTGCCTCAGTCTCCCAGTGTTGGGGCTGGAATCTCCTGTTTTTCCCTGAGAGCAGTTACCTGACTTCTCGGCTCGTCAGCTGATCCACTAGCGCACAGGCGAGGGGGTCTTGGGTCTAAACAGAGCGCCCAAGAGTGTCCCCCACAGGCTTTGCACCACGCTAGCCCGGTTGTAGCCGAGGTCCGGGCTGCCGGCTCCTCTCGCTCCTCGAGCAGGGCTCTGCAGGATTGCAGCGCCCCCTGTCGGAGGTTCCCGGCAGCGCACGAAGCTCCAGGGCGGCTGGGGGAGTCACCCAGGAGGGTCTGCCTTATTTTTACAAAAACAAGGAAGGGTTTTATTGCACTTCAAATTTTGAACGTGTTAGACTCTTTTTTTTTTTATGACCTTGTAAAAGTTTTATGGTTTATTCTTTATTTGGCATAATTGCAGGCTTACCCGAAAGTTGCAAAACTGAAACAGCAATTGCAGGACGACTCTTCCACCACTCTTCCCCGGAAGGTAGACGAGGCGCTGCGGCCTTCCCGCTGTCGTTCTCACATTCTGTCTCTGCCTGTGGACGCACAAGTACATGCGCACGTGCGCACGCACGCACGCATTTGTTCCCAATGTCTGGAGAGCAAGTCGTAGACACGCACCCTGCAAAACCGACTGCCATCCGGGTGAGGATGCAGGCTCACAGCAGATCCTGACCTCCTGTGGGTCTTAAACTTGACCTCAACTGCCTCCTCCTGCTGGGAGAAAGTCCCAGATCCTTTCCACATCAGTTATCTCTCTGCAGTTTTCTCAACTCTGCAATAATTTCCAAATTTTTCTTTGTCTCTCAAGACACTGACATTTTTGCAGAACACAGACGAGGTCTTTCATAAAACACACCGCTCTTTGGGTTTGTCAAGTAGTTCCTGATAACTAGATCCCAACTATGTATTTTAAGAGTAATGACACAGAAGTTTGGGAGTTTTTTTTCTTCTTTCTTTTCTCTTATTTCTTCGGCCTTGCTTTTCTTCTTCCTCCTCCTTTTCTTGTTTTTTTTCAGTACCAAGAATCGAACTCAGTATCTTCCACTTGTCAGAGAGGCACTTGTGTTGCTGAGCTATATCCCCAGTCCCCTTCTTTTCTTCAAGATAGGGCCTTGTTATGTTTCCTAGGATGCCACAAACTCATGGTGATCCTTCTGCCTCAGCCTTCTGAGTGCTAGGATTACAGGTGTGAGCCGTGACACCCAGCATGTTCACTTATTTTTAGTTTTGTTTTTTTTTTAAAAAGAGGACATGGGGGCCAGGGAGATGGCTCAGTGGAATAAGCACTTCCCTGGCAAGTGCAAGGGTCTAAGTTCTATACCCAGTTCCACCACAAAGAGAGAGAGAGAGAGAGAGAGAGAGAGGATATGGTAGCATATATCTGCAATCTCAGCATTTAGGAGGCTGAGACAGGAGGATCATTGCAAGTTTGAGATCAGGCTGGGCTACACAATGAGCTCAAGTCCAGTCTGAACTGCATAGTGAGGCCCTGTCTCACAAAAAGACCAAAAGAAGAGAGGAGGCTATTCTTGGGAAAGAGGTAACAATTAGCAGAAAATTATCAGAGTTAATTGTGTGTGTCATAGTTTGGAGTCTTTGCAAGGGGAACAATATAATAAGGACACATTATATAAGATTATTCATAATAATCACGCAAAGAGTCATATACAAAAAAGGAGTGCAGGAAATCTGTCCACACACCAAAGACTCCAGCTGAGGGCCTGGATCTCACAATAACATCCTGCATGAGTCCAGCTGGAGGCCTCGAGCCCACCACAGTGCCTCAGTTTAGCCCTGCCTCACACATCTGCACTGGGAAAGCCCAAAGGTCAGTGGTGGAAGCCAGACAGGCAATGCCAGCAGGATAAATGATCTGTGTCAGCAGGCTGGGGACTCTGCACTGGGGCGAGGAAGCAGCGCTCACTGTGAGTACAGAGCGCCTCAAAAAGTAACACAGCGAGCCGGGCATGGTGGCGCAGGCCTGTAATCCCAGCACTCGGGAGGCTGAGGCAGGAGGATTGTTGTGAGTTCGAGACCAGCCTGAGCTACAAAGTGAGCTTAAGGCCAGACTGAACTGCATAGTGAGACCCTGTCTCAAAAAGACAAAAAAAAAAAAAAAAGTAACACAGCAATCCTCAGCAACA
>PVKA01018019.1:0-44650 GCA_004027165.1 Ctenomys sociabilis | reverse complement strand
GCTCCACTGTGAGACACAAGCACTTCTGGGGGGGGGGGGGCCTGAGAGGCAACCATGGAACTTACACTGGCAAATTTTTATTAAATGTGATCCAAAGTGTATAGCAGACATTATAAAATGGGAAGAAACTCCAAAAGGAAAGAGAAACTGATTTAGGGGAGTGGAAAAAAAGAAGGAAGGGAAAACTAGATAAATAGATGGATAATAGGTAGACAGATAGTTTATGTAGTTATAGTATTAATTTCTCTCAGTTCATTGAAAAGACAGGTTTCTACTAATATCTGGACACTCAAATGCTGTTATCTCACAGAGTAGCTAAAGATAACGACATGTAACATATTAACCATTGTTACTTCCTATCATATTGTTTTGGAATTCTGTGGTCTTTGGTTTTGGTTTTGGTTTCTTTTTCTTTAAAATAAAAATTAAAACAATAAAACAGTCTTATTTCTTGGAAAAATTAATAAATAAATAGATTGGAAGATTATAAGTAGAAACTCAGATTTCCATTTTGCCTTTAAAAATGAGAAGTCCTGGGCTGGGGAGGTAGCTCGGCAATCTAAGCGCCTACCTGACAAGCGCAAGAGCCTGGGTTCGATCCTTGGTACTGGCCCTGGAGCCCTAGGTGCACTGTGTCAGCCATGGCAGTGTGCACCTGTAATCCCAGCACTGAGAAGGCTGAGACAGGAGAGCACTGTGAATCTGAGCTGTGAGGTGACGCCCTGTACCAAATAAATAAATAAAAGATTAAAAGAAGATTTTTAAAAATTGAGAAGTCTTGGCCTCAGGAGGCTCACTGTCCCCCCCTGGTTCTATCTGGCCCGTTTTTTCTGTTCCCATGTGCCCTTGTGTCTGTAATCTCTAGATGTGAGTATGCTAATCCCACCACAATGCACAGAGCGGAGCTTATCACACGAGGCCCTTAGGCTATCAGCTACCTAGAGGTGGCATCCATGCCAATCCACCTCCTCCTGCTGTCCAGGAGAGGGCCTGCTGGTCCCTGGATGCCTGCTGCTGTATACCAATCTGCGTTAGCACTTCACACAGATTGTCTTATCCTCAAACCAACCAGATGAGGGCTTATGTGATCCCACTTTGCAGATGAGGAGACTGAGGTCCAGAGTGCCACAGTCCTTCAGGCCACATCTGTGGCTTTTCTACCAGGTCTCTTTGTAGAGAGGATTTGCCTTAGATCTAAGAGATAGCTCAGGCAAGAGAAAGGCAGATCTAGGGCCTCCCTCTCAGGAAGGAGTCACTTCCTCCATCTCTCTGTGGGGACCCTCGAGACTCTGGCTACCCTGCACGCACCTCCATCCCCCCCCCATCAAACAGACTCCATCCACCACAGACTTGGACTTCCTTCTGCATGTTGATTGGGAAGATCAAATATCATTCCTCATTTCCAAAGGAAAAGGCTGCAGAAGAAAGGGCAGGTTTGTTCCCAGCCCCAAACATGCAAACACCAAAACAGGAAAACAAACATAAGGATAAAGTCAAGCAATGTTCAGGTCCTGATCTTGAGTCATAAGCTAGCCTCAAATACCTTATCTCCTATGTAAATATATGCAAATATGTGCAAATGTGTGCAGACAGGCGGGATATGCAGCCTTTGGTAGCAGGGGTAGACTGGGCTCCTGCTGTTCTAGGCATCCCGGTGCCACACCTCCCCTTCTGTGTGTGTGAAGGTCTCAGTCTCAGTCAGGATGCTGTGGTTTCCCGGATGGCTCAAGGCACTGGAAGGGATGGTTGTTGGGCAGATCTGAAGCCCAATGCCTCCACGAATGACCAGGTACCAGGCACAGCACCAGCCTCTGGTGGCAAGCAAGGTTCATTAGGCCACCATGATCAGGGGAACCACCTGTCCCTTGCTTATCCTGAAGCTGGGACAAACGCCATTCCAGCCAACATGCTGAGGCATCTCACCTTGCTGTCACTGTTGCCCTCCTCTGTGCCATCACCCCTGGTAAGGACAGCAAGGACCACTTATCCATTTGGCCTGTGCTCATGAGATGCAACCCCCACTGTGCAAATCAGCACCCCGAGACACACAGTGTGCCACCACCACTCTCACCCCACCTGTTAGGCTGTTTGATGATGGGTCAGGATTTGAACCCAGAACCTGGCTCCCACGTCGGCCTGCCTGGGCTCTGGGTGTAGTGCTATCTTCTGCTACAGCTGCCTGAGGACTCTGAGCTCAAATTCAAGCTTCACCTGCTCTTGGAAGTCTTTCCTGGTTGCCCTCTCACCATGAAACTACAAAATATCTGCTTGCTTCTTTCTCTAATTCCCTGCAGTTTCAAAAAGGACGGTCCTCACCATCTCTTCCCTGCATACAGTGCACAGAGAAGTGGTTACAAGGGCAAGCAAACAACGTGGTGTGCGTTTAAATACAGTGCTTACCACAGTGTAAGACTCATTGTCATTGGCCTCGCTCAGAGACTCTCACTGGCTTCGCTAATAGGCATCCCGTTGTTCTCATCGCTGCATGGAAAAATTCCAGAAGTTCTCTTCACAAGCATCTTCATAAGGTGTGGACAAAACTAGTGAATGTTGGGGCCCAGGGCCACCAAGCCAAAGGGGCTTGGGCTCATGAAAGCACGACACTGTGTCCTCATTTACCTATCCCTGGATCCAGCACTGTGCCATGTCTGGCTCTTCCCTGAAGTCAAAATGACCATGAGGGGCCAAGGAGATAGCTCAGTAGAATAAGTACTTGCCTGGCAAGCACAAGGTCCTGAGTTCGATCCCTGATACCACCAAAAAAACAAACAATGACCACGAAAGGGAAAGACTTTGAATCGATTGAGGATATCACAGCTGCCCTGATAGTGCAACTCAAGGCATGCAGGAAAGAGGACTTCTGGAGCTGCTGTGGGCAGTAGCAAGAATGACTGGGTGAGAGCTGGAGAGATAGCTCAGTAGAGTAAGCACTTGCCTGGCAAGCACAGGGTCCTGAGTTCAATCCCCGGTACTGCAAAAACAAACAAAAAAACCGACTGGACTTGGAGGGCCTTGTGGTAGTGTGGCTTTGTGCTGTGACACACTTTTTCATTGGGACTCACCGCAGGCTGGCTGGGAGCCACCTCCTGAGCAGTGGTGGGGAGAGGCAAACCATGAAAGGTGCTAGAGGACAGGGATACCCAGAGGAAGGTGAACAACTAGGCAGAGGCACAAGAAGCACAGGAGAAAGGAATCTGGGGAGCAGTGGACGCCTAGAACTCCTCACCAACTAGGCCCTCAAGGAAAGCCAGCCAGGGGCTCGGCACAGGTAGCCCTGTGGTAGAGGGGCTGTGACAGCTTCTCAGCCTCCTACCTGGCTAAGAGGCCAAGCACAGGCCTGGAAGCCGCCTCCCATCCTGCCAACCTCTGGGAAGGTGACCTCCAGGGGGAAAAAGCCACCCAGAATCTCGATTTTCACAAAGAGGGCACAGAATATGGGTTCCAGACCGTATTCTGGAAAGAACTGGGTCCTAGGCCTCACAGCTTCTCAGGTGCTGAGCCCTGTGGAACCGGGTGGAGGCGGTCTGGTGTCCTGTGTCCTGAATCTTAGGCCTCCTCTGAGGAAGCCTGCAATTAACAAGCACCACAGGACTAGAGCCAGGGGACACCCAGTTTGGTTTGCCAGCGATACCTCCTTGGAGCTGTAAAACTGGACCAGGAAGTCTTGGGGAAATCTTCCAGCCTTTCATCTCTACACAGCGCCCAGGAGGAGGCAGGCCCATGGGTTCCCTTGAGCCCTTCCAGGGCCCAGTCCAGACAAGGACTCCAGAGCAGACCCAGGCCTCCCAAAGGGCAAGTGCCACTCCCCAGGAGGCGGGGAGGGAACTGTGCTCCCCAACAGGTCACTCTGGACCGCCCCTGCTTGGCTGCTCTGGAATTGAAGAAATTCCTGGCAGATTCCACAGCCATCTCTCACCGTGCAAAAAACGCCAGAGCAGCCCAGTGCAGCGAAGCCCCTGCTTGAAATGAGCTCAAAACAATTACCAGACAACATGTGTTTCCCATGAACGGTGCAAGTGTTAAAACGGATTTAATTTTCTTTTGTAAATAAAGAGGCCCATCCAGACCAGCCTGTTTATCTCCCTGGGAGAGATGAAAGTGCCTCCTCTGCCGGTAGCCTCCGTGGGCTGCGGAGGCGGCATAGCGATCTGGACCCCATGTGTTCCCTCACGGGCTGCTGGCCGGCCAGCATTGCCCCATGTGGAACTGTTTGCACCCCATGAGGTCTTGGCTCAATGTCTGACTCGTAGTTATCTACGATGGTGCTCCCCGCCCTAAGCATATTAGTGATTTTCATAAACAGTAAAATTAGTCCGCTAGGGGCTAGCGGAGGTATTCATCCTGGTGGCGCCTGCTTTCCTGGGTTAGTAGTTAAAATAAATCATTGCTGTCACAGTGGAATTCAGGCCGAAAAATCACCTGTAGGAATCCCCCCATCCCGCACTGCTCCCAGGCCTGCAGAGCCTTCTAGGATCAAAGCAATCTTCAGGGATGAGAGGAGGAGGAGAAAGAGGGCGGGGAAGGAGGAGGAGAACAGAGAAGGGAGGCGGAGAAAGAGGAAGCAGCCGCCCAAGGGAAAGGACCAGAAGTCGTGCCGGCCAGGAAATTAATGCCTCTGCTCTATTGTTGAAGCTGGAAGCTCAAAAATGAAGCCAATTTATGATATTAGTGTTTCTACAGCAAAATATGATTAGCCACTTCATTATGTAAAGTTATGCTTCCACTTAACCTCTTTGCACGGGCCTCCAGAACCTTTTTTTTTCTCTTTTACAGCAAATTTAATAAATTCCAACATGCCCAAACTTCCTGATTGCCACTGTCCACCGCGGTATCTCGGAGACTTCAAGAGCGGGAGATAACTGGCCAGGCAGGCCCTGCCCACCTTCGCGGAGCTCCCGGTAATCCCGGATCAGGCAAATAAGCTTTCATCTTCGGAGCACTTAAGTTAATTACATGGAGGCCCAGCCGGCTCCGTGCGCGGCCCCAAGCCAAATATCATCGGATCCAGATGCAAACCCTTGGCGACTTAAGCCCAACAAATTTCCTTTGTCAAGAAATGCAAACAGCCAACACTGCCAGCCAGACTCCTTCAGGGCGCTGCTCCTCCTCTTCTGCTCTCCTCCTTCTGCCCTCCTCCTCCTCATCTCTTCTTCCTCCTCTCCTCCTCCCCCTTCCATTTCCCATCCTCCTCTTTTTCTGCCCTCTTCCCCCTTGTGGCAGAGGCCTGGCAGGTTCACAGGCTGAGAGCATGGCTTCAGGCCACTGACCCTTCAGAAAGCGAGGTCACCTCCTCCCCATTTCCCAAGACATTTTCAGAGCCAAAGGAGCAAAGGAGCGGCTGCTCCTGCCCAGCCCACCTCCTACTGCACTCCTACACCTCTGCCCCCGATGGCCACTGGTCCTTCCTCTCCCTCGGGCCAGTGCTGCTGACCTGCCCCTCTTCCTGGCCCCTCCCCATGTCTCCAGGTGCCAGGGACCCTGCTGTACATCATGTGTCCCACATCTATCACCAGCTCTCTGTTCTATCCTGGTGACCTCACTGGGCCCTGCATCCCTTCTGGGGAGTCTGCCTAGCTAGGGGGGCAGAGGAGCAGAGAGAACCCCTAGGGCAGCTAAGCAAGACCCATTCCTGGTGCAGCCTTCAGGAGTCTTGGAGCTACAAGACCTGGCACATTGGAGCACCGAGATTCGGAGGGAAGGTTAGATCATAAGCATCCTGGGGGACCAAAATTGTATATCCCTAAAGAGGTCCCTGGGAAAGAGGTCCGGTGAGGAGGGTGGACAAGGACGCAGTGTCTCATCCACTCTGCTACAAACTCTCCTGCAAAATCACCCTCCTAGAGAACCATCGTAGATAACTACAAGTCAGACATTGAGCCAAGACCAAGACTAAGACCAAGGTGCACATGGCAGACACCCCTAGGATCCTGAGCGGCCACCCACAGTACCCAGACACGGACAACGGCAGAGCCCTCCTTGAGGGCAGAGTAATGTGTCCCTCTCCATGGTTTCCAGCCTGTGGCCCTTACTGTGGCTCCTTTGCACAAACAGCAGCAGCCAGAAGCAAGGTGTGAGCTGCTGCCCACGGGTTTCCCTGAAAGGAAGAAAGGGCCCCAAGTGCTAGGCTGTCTTGGCACGCTGCCTCTCAGGCCTCACTTTACATGGCACCTCCTGGGCAGGACATAGGGCCCTCTGCAACCTCTGCTTTCCTGAGGACCTTAGGAATGGTGGCCTTGTCTGCTCTGGCTACTGACCCACCCTCAGCACCACACCCAGCATTGAGTGGGCTTTGTATTGGCAGGCAGGCAATGCAAAGGGACAGCTTGGCTGTCTCCCCTCCATGTCTTAATGAAGGCCATCCAGGTGTGGAGTGGAGGCCCGGACAGAGCCTGTGCTCGTAGTGGCTGATATGACAGAAACCTATTTCTCTCAATGGGCCTCCAGATCTCCTTTGTCTCCTTCCTCTGTCTTCATAGGAAACTTCAACCTCATGGCCCGACCAAGTTCCCCAGCTGCTGCCCTCACATCCACGCTCTACCCAATGAGAAGAAAAGGAAGGACATGCCCTGGAAGTTACATACATCAGGTCTGCTCATCCACTAACTGGCCAAAACTTACCACAGGGTCACACCTGGCTGAAAGGGTGTCTGGAAAAGTGGCCTTGGCTGGTCACTCGCATACAGTAAATTCTTTACTGTACAAGGAGAATGGCAGGCACACCAGGCCACTGCCACCCACAGTGCTCTCACTGCTCAGTTTCACCCCTGGGTGCACCAGGTGCAGCCTTATAAACCCATACTGCAGATGAGACATCAGGGCTTTCAGAGCATCATAGCAGCAAGTGAGCCCACGAGGATTCGAACCTGGGTCAGAAGGTTCCCCTGGCCCCAATCCTGCAGTGGCATCTTGCATGATCCATGCGGAGGAAGAGAGTAGAACATCCAGGGTCACACATGTCTACATCTCAGCCCACACTCATACAGAGACACAAGGCTGGGAGCCTCCCAGGATTGTCCCTTCTCACCCAACATCATGCTTTTCACATGTCAAATGTTCTGTGCTCTTCTGTCCCAGGCACTGATTTAACAGTGGGATGGCAGGCAGGGATGAGTCCCAGGAGCTCTGTTTCAGGAGGGCCTAGGACCAAGGGAACAGGGCAGAGAAGGCTCCTCTGAGGCCATAACCTGCAGCTGGAGCCCTGCTGCAGTGATAGCAAGGGGCTCTGGGACAGATGGTCCAGCAGGTGCATAGGCTCTGGAGAAGAGTGGGTGCACATGCGAGCAGCAGCAAAGAGGCCACAGCTCTAGGGCCAGGGGCAGGTTAGAGCAGATTCAGGGGCTGGGGTCTGCATTCCTTCCCATGAAGTAGGAGAGTAGGATTTAGCCCTGGGCTCAACAGTGGCAAGGGTGGAAATTGCTAGAAGGGCTGTAGCTGCTGTGGCACATGACTACAGAGCACAGTGCTTCTGTCGCTCAGAGCTGCTAGAGAACACTTCTGTTACTTTATGCACCCTTCTTGGAGGTCCTCTGTCACCACTTGTGCCTCCATGTGGCCTCGCCCTTTGGGGCTTTTCTTTGCTTTCCTTGTAAGGGTGATTTGGGGGTGCCCTTAACACAGGATGTCCTCATCTCCGGATCCCTAGCTTAAAGGGTTGTCCCCACCAAGGCCCTTTTCCAAATAAGGTCCCACTCACAGGCTCTGGGTGGATAAAGCTTTTGGGACCATGATTCAACCCGTGAAAGGTGCCTAGGTGGACCAAGGGAGACCACTTGTGAGGCCACAGCCATCCCCAGGTGAGCTCTATCATGTGGATCGGACCAGACAGGGAAGCAGGGTCCTGGACCCAATTCCAAGAATCAGCAGGTGGAGTTGCAGCCCAAGGCAGGACAAGCTGCAGAGGGTGGGGAGGGAGAGATGATGGGTTTGGGCTTTAGAAACTGGAGGGATTATGTTTTTTCTTCTTTTTTTTTCTTAAAGCATTATTTTAGCCAGCTCCATCCCACAAAATTTACCCTTCTTCCCAAACCCAATTATCCCAGTTGCAATTACTGCAGGGGTGTCTGGGCCTCTTCAAAGCGTCCCTGCAGACTTGCTCCAGGCTGCAGAGCTCTGGGAAACACAAGAAGACCTTCCTGCAATCGCTAAGTAATTGCTTTTTGACTATAAAAGTAATCAAGAAATGGCACCAATTTCCCTAAGTGTAATGTAATTAAATCCACTGGCTTGGGAAATCATTTGCGATAAACTCAAGCAGCAAAAGATCAGGCCACAGAGAATCAGGGAGATGCCTGAGATCCAAGCAGTGTTCTTAGTCTCTCTGCAGGGTTGATCCCTGTGGCATCAAGATGTGGCTGAGATGGCAGACATGACAGCTGAATGCTTCACAGGCTGGCTGCATCAGGGCAGAGCCCCTGAGTGCCCTGGTACCGGCCCAGCCACTGGTCCTAAAGCTGCCTTTCTGTGGTGACTTCCAGCACCCTGGGTCACTGCCCTCCGTTACCTTCCCCCCTTGGCCTCCAGCCCACACGAAGGTCAGCTCTGACTGTGTTATTGGCAACCCAGAAAACACAAGCCATGAAACAGAAAAGGGAAAGGCCACCCCTCAGCCCTCCCTCCTCACAGCAAAACATGCTAGCAGTCACAGAACCACCAGCTTGGCATTTTAGAAAAACCGAGGTAGTATTACTTGTTTAATTTTCAGGAGCTGTTTGTGTGACGTGCACTGTTTGGGGACATGTTTTTGTGCTAGAACAATAACTATAGCCACTTTCCACATTATCACACTTGTTTATTCTTTTCTTTTCTCCCTCTGTCTCTCTGTGTCTATCTGTCTGTCTGTCTGTCTCTCTGTCTGTCTGTCTCTCTCTTATTTATTTCTTCATTTTTTGAGACATAGTCACAGCATGTAGTTCTGGCTGGCCTTGAATTCTTTACATAGACTATGCTGGCCTATGTTTCAGCAGTCCTCCTGCTTCAGCCTCCTGAGTGCTGGGATTATAGGATCCTATACAGAAAGTTTTGGGGTCTCAGAGCCTTCATGGCCTGGCTACTTGCCCCCTCCTGTGTCCTGGCCTATGTTGGAACCTGCTCTTCTTGTAGACAGTTCTTGGCTGAGGCCTGAGGCCGGGGCTGCACTCATTGCATGTGTCCAGCCTCTGCTTTGAAGGGCTGTAGGGGGCTGTTCAGGCCTCAGCTTCCTGGACGGCTGTCCTTTGAAGCTGCCTGTGGCAGTCTGCCTCACTTGGGGAGCTCACTTCTACATCCCTCACAAGCCAAGGAGATATGTGGTCAGTGACACGGCTGGAAGGATCCACAGGGAACAGGCGACCTTTCTTCCCTAGGTCCCTGTTTGGTGTAAAAACAGCCCAGCTTTATCGGCAGCCAGGGCCCATGACGCAATCTCTGCCCCAAAGCTGAGTAAACAGCTCGGCTCTGGGTACAGCCTGCTCAGCTGTGGAAACCTACCAGCCTTATCTGGCACCCTGCTCTGCTCTGGGCTCCAACCCCCAGAAAGCCCTAAGGCCAGGAGCCTTGTAGTCTGCTCTGTCCCCCTCAAGCCTCTTTCTTCTCAGAGCCTCAGTTTCTTCATCTGCAAAATGGTGACAAAGTTGCCTGCCTCTGTGGATGTGCTTTAGCAGACAGCGCTTGCAGCATGGGACCTGGAGTGTCCACTGTCATGGTCGTTTGTGTGCTGGGTGATGACGGACAACTTCCTGGCCTCTGAGGCTTGGCTTTTTCACTTTTGAAAACGGGCTACAGAGGAGCAGTCAGATGCCCAACCTGTGGGTTGTATCCCTGGATGGATGTCTCATGGGATTCTTTCCAGGTTCTCATCCCAAAGACTTGGATAAGACACAGAGAGTGGCACTGCATGTTAACTGAAAATGGAAAGAGACTCTCCAGGAAGAGATTGGGCTGTGCAAAGCCTCATGGTGGCCTGAGCATGAGGCAAACGGTCTCTGTACCCAAACTTCCCAGCTGGGCCCTCCCAGGCAAATAAGATACTGGGAGTTTTTCCTATCAACAACTCACTTGGTGTCATGCCAGGTGTGAACCTGCCAGCAAACAAACTCCCTTGGTTTCCTGCCACAGGTAAATGAAGGCTCAGCTACCTCTTTTGATTGGGTGGGCCCACATGCAAATGAAGGACTGAAAATAGCATGTCTGATTGGCTCTGAGACAATGTCAAATTCAAATGAAGGATCAGAATATGGCTTTCTGATTGGTTGCATGTGCAGCACTGGGAACTTCCTGGTCACTGTGGGTCCTGTGTTCTGTGCTGTCCTCTTTTCTGGAATCATCTCCCTCAGACTATTAGCCAGGAGCTTTATGACCTTTGACACATTGTACCTAGTTAGTTGTGTGGTGTCCCCAGCCCTCATCTCTTCCCTCACAGGCCCCTCAGCCTTGCCTGTTATTCTTTAAATTATTACTGTGATTACAACTGACTATATCCCTCAACTGCAAGAATGGTGCCTTATCAGTCTCTATTCCCACCATGTCAAATATACTCCGTATGTTTATAGGTGGAACCCCGCCATTTGTTCAGTTCATTCATTCATTCTCTTTCTTTTTGCAGCCCTGGGGTCTGTACCTAGGACCCATGCCTAAGGTCAAATTCTGGCTCTTTGTTTTCTATTTTGAGACAAGTTCTCACTAAACTGCTAGTTGTCCCGGCAGGGCAGGAACATGGGATCTTCTTGCCACAGGCTCCTGGCTATTCCTAGTTAATGACAAGGCTTTCACTGATTATTCTCTAAATTACAGTGAGGTTAGAAACCCCCTAGGCTATAATGGATAGGAAACAGACACGTTGAAAGGAAAATTATCTCAGAATCCCAATGTGTTCTAGAGCCACGACAAACCACAAAACTAAAGGAGACCCTGAGCGACCTGCCTGTGTTCCTGGGGACAGCAACTCTGCCTGTGTTCCTGGGGACAGCAACTCATCACCGTGTCTCCCCCTCCCCCCATGGAATTCGCCTCTTTTCAAGGCTGGATTCCCCAAAAGCAAAAACTTGTGATCCCTGCTAGGAGGATGTGGTTAAAATGTCATTCCAAATAAACACAAGTTGCCTTTCCCTCCCTCCAGCCCTCCTGCCCTCTCAAGATCAAAAGAGGCATTTGGGCCTTTAAGATAACATTCACTTGCAGAGAGACAGTAATGTGTAAGATTAATGAAAATTAACACAGCCCCTCCAGTAGAAGAGCTTTTGTTCAGTCGTTTGTCCCATGTTAATTATGCGGCCGGGGTGGTGATAGGGGTGGTGATAAATGCTTTAAATCAAGGGCGCCTGGGAAACCATTTCAATGATTTTCACCTAATTAGGCTCCCTTGGCCTAGGGACCCCACCCCTCTCTGCAGGCCAGTGCTTTGCAGATCTGAGATCAAAAGAGATTTATCAGTTTCTGTCTCCCTTCAGCCCAGTCCAACCGTACTTTGTGACAAGACCCTATCAGGCCACTCTGCTGGGGGACAGGGACAGGGGACAGAAGGAAGGCCCTGCCTGCTATCACTGTCAGATTAGAGGTGGAAATGGCTGGGGCACCCGGCAGCCTGGAGAGGGTAGGTGGGGGTAGGTGTGCAGATCTGGGATGGCAGCAGTGGGGCTGGGGGAAGAGGGGACCCCAAGACCGGGAGGCTTCCTATTTTTGCTGAATCTACTGGAAAAACCTCCCAGACAGCCAGGGCCTGTGGCCAGGTGGACCACAGCACTTGGCACCACAGTGCAGGCTCAGAAACAAACCACCTCTTCCTCCAGGCTGCCTGTAGGATTGCAACTCAGCACATTCCAGCTGGAGGGGACACAAGTCTCAACTCCAACAGTCCATCTTGCCAGGAAAGGCAGAGTGCAGATAATTGTCCAGCTGGGTAGCACTGGGTAAGTCGTTCTCTCTCCCTCTTTCTCATTCCTCCCTACAGCCTTCACACTAAGCTATGTTTTCAGCTCTTTTCATTTTTTATTTTGCAACAGGTTTTGCTGAACTTCTAAGTTGCCTGCATTAGCTCAAACTTGCAATCTTCCAGCCTCAGCCTCCCAGAGTGCTGGGATTATGAGCATGTGCCACCCTGCCCAGATGGGGCCTGGTTCTCTGACTTGATGAAGTCTTAGCTCTACCACAGCAGTAGACCCAGTGAACCAGTGTCTACCTCAAGGGGCTGGAAGAATCCGAGGGCAGCTGCTATCATTGGGTGTGACCCTCTCATCCCCACCCTAATGCCCCACAAAACAAGGGGGCACTGAAAGGAAAACAAAGCCAACATCCCTTCCCCGGACACCTCCTGTTTAAGAAGCGTGGCTGGCCTGCTTGAAGTCAGGATCTCTCCCTGCTCTTCCCCCGCATCCCATGGAGAACAAGGACGAAGACCTTGGCAACCCCCACCCCCAGCCACAATTACTGGGACTTTTTTGGAACACGTCTGTTAATGATTTGGGATCCTAAGGGCTTATTTTGAATTAATTCCTTTTTAAAGGGCAGTTTGGTTTCCCATTAAGGGGCAGACCCCGAATGCCACCGCCTCTGCCTTCATGCTAAATGAACTTTTTAGAGGTTCCAGATGCCGCCTGGCACCAGCCAGGGAAAGCCAGCCAGAGAGGTCAACTTGCACCCAGAGAGATCCTGGCCCGGCCCTGTCACTGCAGTGCAGGAAGCGGTGCCCTCCTGAGCCAGGCATCTCAGTAATGCCTTTGAGACTACAGGCCCCCAAGCTGGGCCCCTGAGCCTCTGAGACCTGCAGCAGGAGCCCTGGGATTTGGAGTGGGAACCTGAGAGGCTGCAGCTGCTCCTGCCCTCTGGATATTGTCCCTCCCCTGCAGCCCACATGGGTGAACATCAGCCGGAACAGTGGGTCTTCATCCTTCCACAAAATGTACACAAAACTTACCTTCAACATCATTTTTGGAGACAGGGCCTCACTCTGCAGTCCAGGCTGGCCCAGACTCCTTGTGATTCTCTTTGGCTCAGCCTCCCAAATGCTGAGATAGCAGGCATGTGCCGCTATGCCCTGACACTTTATCTGTTTTTCTAAGGGTACCTTTTGGTGGCATTACATGCATTCATGTCACTATGCAGCCATCTCCATCATCCACCTCCAGAATATTTTCATCTCCCCTAACTGGAACTCTGTCCCTAAGAGACATTAAGTCCCTCTCACCTGCCCCCAGCCTCACACCTGCCATTCTACCCCCTAAATTTATGGATCAATGGCTCTGCCTGTGTCATGTGAGTTGAGTCTTACAGTGTTGGCTATTTTGCATCTGGTGTGTTCCAGCTAGCATAATGCCCTCAAGATTCAACCATGTGTCAGATGCCTTCTCTCTTAGAGGCTGCATACTATTCCACTGCAGGGGCACAGCACATTTTGTGCATCCACTCACCTGATACTGGATAGAGGACAGCTTCCACCTCTTGTCTGTGGTGAATGACGCTGTGTGAGCAGGGGTGTGCACATGTCTCTCTGAATCCTACTTCCAATGTCACAGGAAGTGGAAGTGCTTCCAGTTTTACAGGAAGTAGAACTGCAGATCGCACTCTCCCAGATCAGTATAAATTAAATCTCAGCCTGCTCTGATAGCCCCAGGCTGGGATAGATGCCCTGCCCCTGTGTTCCTGTTTCTTTTTCCTTGCTGGTCCTCCCTCCAGTTTACACACCGACCCTTGTGCTCTGAATTCCTTCAGATAAGGGTTTACAGTTTCTAGTTCATTAACCGAGCTTCATGCCCAGTACATTGAGGGCACTCAAGTTTGATGAGAAGAAGCCAACTCTGTGGTTCCAGCTATTTCCATGAGGGGGGCCCCTCACATGAAGTACTGCACAAACCTACCTGCTGGTAAGCGACCCACCTACCTAGCCTGCACAGCAGCTCCGTATCTGAGTCTCAGCTGCCACAAGGGGCAGCTTTCAGGCTCCCAGCTGAGACTCTGGGGTCCTCCCTGCATGACCAGGATACAGAGACTGGGCCATGGAGACTGGTGCCACCTCCCCAGCCCCAGTTTTCAGAGCTGAGTGGAAAGGCTGAACAGCGGAGCAAGGCACAGTCCTGGGGCCATGTGCTACACACAAGGGACGAAATGGAAGGAGGAAACGCCAGCCACCTGAGTTTGGAGTCCTACAGATGTGGTCCTCCTTGTGCACCTCAGCAGCTCATATTAAGTGTCTGTGCCTCAGTTCCCTTATTTGCAAAACAGAAAACTGGTGGTTACTCCTGCTAGACACAGCTCTGCTCTGCCGGAAGAACTGAAGGACATGGGGCAGGCCTGTGGCTCTGAAGTTCTGCGTGTAGCCCATGCAGTTGCCATATTCAGCCACCTCTCAGCTAGCCCATTGGAGCACCCTCCTGGTGTGAGCGCAGTCAGCACCCCCTGTGCCATCCATGTGCAAGAGCACCTGACCAATGCAGAAGCTGGCCCAAGGGTCCACGCCTCCAAGAGACATTAGGCACACAGCAGGAGCAGGAATCTACCCTAGTGCTCCCACTTTGGGCTCAAAGATCATTAGGCACCTTCCAGGGAGTGATGCACCAACAAAAGTGCCCCTTTCCTATACCATAAAGGGGCAGAGGAAGCCCTTGGAAATGCTTGTTCCATTGTCTGGCACTGGATGCTTCTGGCCTCATCTCACGCCCCACCACAGCACACTTGCCTCTCTGCCCTTCCTCCGACACTGCAGGCACATGTCAGCCCCAGGGCCTTTGCACTTGCTGCACCCCTTGCCTGGAATGTTCTTCCCCCAGATAATTTCAGGGCTTATCCTCTCTTTCCAGTCCTGGATCTGCTCCAATGTCCCCTTCCAGAGGAAAAGCTTTTCTGTTCACAGAATTCCCTACCCTCCAGCCCTCATCTGCTCTATTTATCTATGTAGAATTTGTCATTACCTGGTGCCTTTTGGAGTCCACATGGTTGGGTTTGCTTTCTGCTTCCCTTGCCTGCCATTTCAAATGAATACCTTTGCAATGGGGACATTGGATCTGTTACATGCATTGGTACTTCTCTAGTGCTAGAACAGAGCCTAGGTTGTAGATACTCGCCAAGTACTTTGGGAGTGGATAGATGGACAGAGTAAGGAATGAGGGGACCTCTGCAAAAAAGGTGACACTGAACAGGTTCTCCAGACTTCCCTGCTCAGCTACAAGACAGAAGAGCTTATTTGCAAACTGCCCTTTGGTAGCCAGGGCCCCAGGCATCCTGGCAGCCTCTAAATTCCCTGAAGGAACAATAGAATTCCTCAAGCTCCCAGAAGCTCCACGCAGAAGGCATCAGAAGGCACTGTAGACTAGGTTTGGACTAGAATACGGCAGAGGTGCTGATTATCTGCAGCTTGGAACAAGGAAAACAGCACCCGGAGTCTAAGATTTTCTGAGAAGGGCTTAAACGGCGGGTGCAGTGATGGTTCATGTCACTGAACAAACTTCCCATCCAACAGAACTGTGCAGCAGATTCACATGCAGTAGCCAACTCACCCTTAGATGGACAGTGACATTCTAAGGAGGTTCAGGAAGGGCTCTGTTTAACAACATATGCATCAGTGGTTGCTGTTCTCCAAGGAGACTTTTGCTCCCTCAGCAAACAGAGACGAGTGGCTTTCTGTGAGATTAAATTCAGCCCGACCTTTCCCCTCCTGTCTGGAGAAAGTCTCTGTTCTCTGGGCTCCTGTGGCCGTGGAATGTAAACAGCCTCACTAACCAGCACGACACTTGGCACTTGTAAAGAGCTCATTATAATCGAATTCTTCTGTCCCAGGCTTATCTAATTAAGTCGTGACATCGTTTCTTTTCATTTTCACCAAAGTGGAATCAAAGCACTGATTGGCTCTTTGCTTCTATTTCAGCCTCTAAGGAGATCATTTCCAGGAGTCGAAACTAATGCCTCAGCAAAGCTGAAGGGCAGGCTCCAGCAGCAAAGCCTCACTGACACGCTTTCCCAAGTGATCACAGACTCCTGTATCTGTGGAGCGTGGGGCACAGAGCTCTCTCACATGGGCTGGGGGGCTGGGCAGCTAGAAAGTGAATTCAGCTCAGCTGAGCACCTGCTGTGTGCCCTGGGCCTGCCCTGGACCATGGAGGAAGAGATGCAGGCTGAGATCTGCATGGAGAGGTGCACGCCCAGTGCACCCACATGTCACTTTGTTATTTCATCTGATGACAAATGTGCAGGCCAGCCCTTCTTTGTGCCATCCCCACTCTGCAGCTGTGGACAGGGTTTCACCATTCAAGTTCCTGTAGCCCACCGTCTACCCTATTCTGGAGATGCTCCCAAGGTAGGAAGTGCCGCATGGCCCTGAGGTGGCTGCCTCAGCCTTGGCAAGGTTGCAGCCAGAAAGCTTCTTGGAGGTGGGGCTCTGAGTTGAAGTATGAACAGTGTGGAGGGAACAGGTGTGAGTGAGGGTGAGAAAGGTGCTCTGAGCTGAGGGACAGAGGAGACAGGGAGTGAGTCAGAAGCCTGGGACCGTCCACCCACACCCACAGTTGGGCCATCCACTTGCCACTAATGTGAACAGAAGGCATGTCCTGGGTCTCAGTGTCCTTGACATTCTAACAGGGTATCTACCTCCTAGGGATAGTATAGACAACAATTAATAACACAGTGAAACCCACTTTCTATCCAGTCCTGGGGATGGAACCAGAGCATGCCCACTTAACGACATGCCCAGCCCTTTATTTTTTGAGACAAGACTTCACTAAATTACTAAGTTGCCCAAGCTAGGATTGAACATGTCATTCTGCCTCAGCTTCCAGAATGTTGAGATTAGAGTTGTACAATATTATATCCTGCAATAAAGGCAACATTTAAACTCAATGTAAGAGGCATTTATCAATGAAAGGGTGCCTGTTGTCATCTCCAAATGTCTGCCTTCTAAGTCTTCCCAAATACCATGTTGTGCTCTAGTCAATGGTAGCATGACTGGGTTGACGTCCCAGCTATGTAGGTGAAGGGGAAAGGGGAAATCAAAGACATCTTGGGAACGTCAAACCAGGGAGGCTTAAGGTGTTCTTGGTCTGAAAACTTCCCTCTTAGGTATGATGCCATTTGAGGATGGAGATTCAGAGTAAGACATTTTCATGGCTGTGTCCAGATGTCCTCCCAAAGGCAGTTTCTGGGGTGGTTAATTCTAGAGTGTGTGATTGATTCATAGTGCAATGCTAAGATTGAGGGTGCTAGGATTAAGGGCAGGTGATGTCTAAATCAATCCAATATTTGGTTTTGCACTGCCGCAATCCCAGTATCCTGGGTAAGATAGAACAGTAGAAAAACTCTATAAATATCCTTCCCTGGATTTTGCTACTTTGTGAGCCCCATAAACTGTTCTCAGCAATGTCTGTCTGCTATGCCACAGTTCCTTGGATCCAGACAGTGATAGACTGAAACCTTTACAAACTGTGAGCTACAGTTCCCTCATTATCTATTTTGTCTCAGAAATGAGAGAAAAGTAACTAAGACAGAATTCAGTACCAGAAGTGGGGTTGTTGCTGTAACTGTACCTGATCATGGGTTCAGGAGTCTTTAGAATGGCTTGTGGGTACAGTTTAGAAAGGTCTGGAAATGCTTCCTGAAAAAATAAACCTGGAACAGCTGAGGCTGTATTTGATGGGAGTGTCGAGTCAGAGGTCAGAAGACAAGAAGGCTGATAGAAATCCTGCCAGCAAGGACCAGACTCAGGAGGTTTCTGCAGGAAAGAAGGACCGTATAGGCTGCTGGGCTCCAGATAATGTAAGCTATGCCTTGGCAGAAAGTTTGTCTGCACTTTTACTCATCAAGACTTTTCTGGAGACTCAGATTAAGGGCAGCAGACTAATTAATTTGGCAGAAGAAATTTCAAGGCAGTCTAATGTTGAGGCAGTGGCATGGCTGTTGTGGGGGGCTTTTAGCCAAATTTAGATTGAGAATCAAGACAAAGAGCCTAGAAGGATGAATTAAAGCATTCTAAGTTTAGCCATAAAGGAAGTTTGAGTAAAGATGCAGCCTGTAAAGGTGCAATGCAGCTCTCTCCCATCTTGCAAGATGGTGAGCAAAATGGCTGATGAATACACTGAGAAGCCAGACACTAAAAAGAAGAAACTCAAAGCCAAGAAGGCTGCTGCCAGTGGGACCTGTACAAAGGGTAAGGTGAAGGCAAAAAAAGTCCAAGAAGAGGCAGCCCCACTGCGGTCAAATTCCTGTCCTGGTTAGAGGAAGTGGTAGATACTCCCAATCTGATGTGTATTCCAGAAAGGCTTTGTACAGGAGAAAGTGCACAGCTGCTAAATCAAAGGTTGAGAAGAAAAAGGAGAAAGTTCTTCCTATGATCACAAAACCAGTTGGTGGAGACAAGAATGGTGGTACCCGAGTGTTTAAGCTCTGAAAAATGCCTACATACACCCTGCTGAAGATGTGCCCTGAAAGCTCTTGAGCCACAGCAAGAAACCCTTCAGTCAGCATGTGCAGAAACTTCGAGCCAGCATCACCCCCAGCACCATCTTGATCATCCTCATCAGGCATCACAGAGGCAAGAGTGGCCTTCCTAAAGAAACTGGCCAGTGGCTTACTATTTGTGACTGGGCCTCTTAGCCTTAATTGTGTTCCTCTGTGAAGAACACATCAGAATTTTGTCATTGCCACCTCTACAAAAACTGATATCAGCCAAATTCAAACCCTCAAACACCTCACTGATGCTTGCTTCAAGAAGAAGCAGCTACAGAAATGCACCAGGAGGGTGAGATCTTCGACACCAAGAGAGAGAGATACTAGATTTCATAGCAACACAAGGTGGATCATAAAGTGGTGGACTCACAGATTTTAGCAAAAATCAAAGCTATTCCTCAGTTCCAGGGCTACCTGCAATCCATTTCTGTTCTAACAAATGGAATTTATCCTCATAAATTAGTATTCTAAATTTCTTACTAAGAATCTAATTTAAAAACTAGGTAATTAACTGATAACATTAAAAAAAAAAAGATGCAATGGAGCAGAAATTGGTCATGGGAAAGACTAGCAAGAGAAAGCCAAGAAAACAACAAACAAGATAGCCTGAGGACAGCATGAGAACCAGCATGACTCCAGGCTCTGAAGCCCCAGAGCTGGAAAAGTGAAAGACACTGCACTGAGAAAAAAGCCTCAGAGCAGCATGTCCCAGAATGTCAGTGACCTAAGGATTTATTCCTCTGAATTGGGTTGACAGTGCTCAGAAATCCAGACATGAGACCCCTATAGCCAAGAGAAAAGGGAACCTGGCCACTGCTCCAGCTGGTAGGAGACTCTGGTGTCACTCACATGGCACTGGTTTTAGGTTAATGTAGAATGCAAGAGTTGTGGGGTCAAGCAGGCTTCCACCCAGATTTCAGATGAAAGCCTGAGAAGGTAATGTGCAACTCTGTGAGGGGGAAGATGAACGAACAGTGGAGACACCAGAAGTTTGGAGAAGCCAGGAATGTAGATTGCCTGAGGTATCCAACAAGGAGTAAGCAGAGAAGACCCAAGAGGGAAGCTGTGGGAGCTACAACCACTGGAAGTTCCTCAGGGGAGGAACCCACCTAGCCCATTCAAGTTCACATCTTGCCACAGGTTGCCTAAGATGCTGCATGTGGAATGACAGGACTTAATGTTGCCCTGCTGGATTTTGGACTTGCTTTGGCTCCATTCCTTTGTATTCCCCTGTTGATAACTTTAGGAATGCAAGAGTTTATCTTGTGCCATTGAATGTCGGAAATGTTTCATTTTCTTTTCACTTGTACAGGGGCTTGCAGCTAAGAGTATGCCTCAACTTGGACTTTTAAGCAATGCTGAAACTGTTAGGATTTTGGGAACTCTCAGAGATGGACTAAATTCCTTTTGTGTAAAGGAATGTACATGTACCTTTGGAGGGCCAACAGCAAAATGCACCTAGTTGTCCTTCCAAAGACATACGCAGTCATAGGTGGGCTTTTTTTTAGAGGTGACTGAATGTAGAGTGTGTGATTGACTCATGGTGCAATGCTAGTATTAAGTGAGCTAAGATTAAGGGGGGGCATGATTCCTAATACTGGTAGCATAGGTAAGATAGAAGGGCAGAGAGATGCTGTTCAGGCCTTCTTGTTGCTTTGTTACCCTCTGCCTACCACAGTCTGCTTCTTCTCTGCAATGCCACACTGCCCTACCTTGGATCCAGGGTAACTGAAACTTCTACAAACTGTGAGCTAAACAAAACTTTCCCCCTCTAACTTTGGGTGTCTGGCATTTTGTCTCAGCAAGGAGCCAAAAAATGACAGACCTCAATTTGTATTTTTTTCTATTTAACAGCCAGCAAGAAGTAGGACATGAGATACATTAAGCTACACACTGTTTCAGATGTAGAGTGGTGCTGGTGCCTCGAGGCCCACTGTGTGAATCTGGGGCATCACACAAGTGTCCTGCAGGAAGAGGGCAAGTTCTGCACCCAACTTGTGAGCTATGAAGTGACAGAGCCCACTGACCCATCAGCACATCCCATGTGGCACCATCATTGGGTGTAGTAGAGGGGGATTTTCAGTGGTCTTTCACCTAGTTAGTTATAGAGCTCTTGCATGCCCACAGCAGAGCAGGAGACCTACCAAGAAACCAGGAGTGGAAAGTGACACTAAGCGAAGAAGCAGAGAAGACAAGGAAGCAATAGATCTGGTGTGTCTTCTCCTTGAAATACAGGCTGTTGTCATCCCTTAGGTAATAGTGCTGACAACTGAATCAGAGGCAGTAGGAGTCCACAAGATGACAGGGTGGGGGGGCCAGAGCTTCAGAACAATAGACTGCATCACCAGGAAGAGGAACTTAACATTGATTCACATCTACCATTATTAACAAATGCCTCCATAAATGGTTGACATTGTGGCTGGAGATTCATAGCCTATGTGTTCATCAGAAGATGAGTGGATTAAAAAAAAATGTGTCCACGTGCCAGGGAGCTCTACTCTGCCATAAAGAAGGATAAACTGGAGTCGCCCATAAGAAATGGATGCAGCTTGAGACCATATTGTTAAGTGAAATAAATAAGTTAATCAGACACAAGATTAAATATTGTATGATATCTTTTCTATGAGAATCCCAAAATATAAATGAAGAGCAAAATTAAAGCCAGATAATAGGAAATATATAGCAAGATAGAGCCTTTTCCAAAAGGGAAGAAGACCAAGAGATGGAGGGCGCAGGGAGAGATGGAGGACAGAGAGCAAGCTCTGTGATGTGTTCTGTGCATGCGCCAATTCCACATCCAGAGTGGAGATCATTGCATACTCAAACATATGTCAGTAAATGCAAAAACTAAAGGGAGAAAACACCTAATCCTTGTTTGTAAAAATACGCAAGTACCCACAATATTTTTAAATTTCTTAAAGTTGAAGATGAATAAACAAGGACTAGCCAAACAGCTCAGTGACCTACATTATTTAAATGGCAATGGAATACCCATTCCTGACAAAACTAAACAAAAAAGGGGATACAAATGAAGGACCATTTTGTATCTGTATATAGAAAATAATTAGGATAGATATACAGCTACATTCTCTTGATTCAATGAGAAGAAATATTTATATCAATAGTGTTTGGACAGGATATCATGTCTGCGTCTTGTACTACGAATAACCACTACAAAGACAACAATATGCAACATATTAATTATTGAAACTGTCCTATTAATCAGTTTTGAAACTATCTCATTGCCATGTTTCCCAATAAAATTAATACAAAAATAAAATAAAATACATTATAGCAAAAAAAAAAAACAACAAAAACCCCAAAAAACCAAATAGCTGAGCAGATAAAGTGCCTGCAAGTAGGCACAGGGGTCAGGGGTTCCATCCCTGGGCATGCTGTGACACCCAGCCCCCAGGGTGCGCTGAGATTGCAATTGAGACTGGGTGTGGTGGCATGGGCCTGTAATCCAAGCTCTTGGGAAGCTGTAAACAGGTGGATCACAAGGAGTCCGATTTAGTAATGAGACCCTGATCACTACTAGACCCTTCCCTAAAATACAAAAATAAATAAATAAATATGAATAAAACAAAACACAAATTTAAAATCATGTTAAGTATGTTTAAAAGTCCTTTTCGAAATTTCTGATTTTTTATTTAAAGCCTCTCGCATTTGTAGTATCTTTGAGTTATTACATACACAATTTATAGATTGACATGTCAATACCTGCAAAGTGAGTCAGATTTCCTCCTGAGATGCATGTTTCCATTTGATTGGAGCCCAGGGCACAGAGGAGGAAGGGTGTGGACCCTGGTGGGGGCTGAAGGTGCCTGAACTCTCCCTGGCCAGACCTCTGACTGCCTGTCACACAGAATCGGCACGCCTGCTGAGGTGTGAGTTCCAGCCTCTTTTGAGGGCGCTGTCACCAAGTGTCCACTTCCACGGTGACGCACTCTGCGTGTCCCGCAGGCTGCAACAAACCAGTGCACAACCTGACACTGGGCCGAGCCCCAGCCCCCTTTCCCTTTGCCGACCTGTATGGAGCCAGGCCCGCGGGGCAACTCCTCTTGGCCCCACGGGCACATTGCAGGTTTGTGTGTGTGACTGGCAGGCGAGGGCCAGGGGGGTGGGGGCAGCTGCAGGCTAGGGGCTTTGGTGCCTCCCACAGGTGACCTGAATTCCTCATGTGGAACCTGAACCCAGAGAACCAGGATTCCAAGGGACAGAAGCTGGCACTGAATACAGATGCCTGCTGCCAAAAGCCTCATAGTCAAGGCCGGTCCCCAGGGTGGGGCCGTTAGAAGGCTCTGTGTGACTTTAAGTAGGGGGGTGGGGGGATTGTCCTGAGGCCACTGGAGACACTGCTGAGGGGCACAGTGGCTTCCTGGCTTGTCATGTGAGCAGTTTGCTCTGATATTTAGTCCCCACCATCACTAACCTACATCTTCACCAGAGGCCTGGAGAAATGCGGCTGCATGACCGTGGACCAGACCCTCCATAATGGTGAGTTATACAAACCTTTCATCTCCAGGAGTCACTTGCCTTGGGGATAGTACTGCAGTCACATGGAGCTCATACAGCCTCATTTTTGTCAAATGCCATTGGCCACATGTGCACTAAGACCATCCATGTTGAAGGGAGAGGGCAGAGGCCGACCCTGTGACAGGAGTGGCCATCCTTGGTCTCCCAAGACATGTAAGGCAAGTCCTAGGATGCTCACAGCCTTCTTTCCTGTTGCTTCTTCCTTAGCCCTCTTCGTAGATTTCAACTGGGAAGTTTGCACAGGGATGCTTATTTCATAAGCAAGAAGCATGGCTGTCATGGACTGAGACCTCCAAGCAGAAAGACAGAAGTTGTCCAAGCCCCAGATGTCCCTGACATTTATATGAAAACTGGCACAGGGCAAAGTCACTCCGAGACCTTCCCACTTCCTGCCACAAAGCACAACCCTAACACCATAGGGTGGGAAGGCTTCCTTGGCTGGGAGGCTTGAGCTGGGTCCTGGAGGAGGAATGCAGTCAAGATTTGCTCAGGCCAAGACACAGAGGGGACCTCTGCCCTGAGTGTGCATCACCTCTGTGTGATGCAGGCTTCCAGGAGCATGCTCTGCCTCGAGAGAGCAGCCTGGCCTTCCATAGTGCATAGGCGCCATCTGTGAACTGGAAGCAGGCTCTTACCAGACATTGGCCAGCCAGAGCCTTGCCCTCCAGCTTCCAGGACTGTGCAAAATGGATGCCTGCTGTTGGGGAGCCCATGGGCTGGGGCATTTCTGTTATTGTGGCCCATAAGGAGTGAGACAGCACCTTGCCCCCATGTGCTCTGCACTTCTCATGTGTGTTCTCATTTAAGCCCTATGACTGCCCTGGGATAAGGACACAGGTCCAAATGACACAGTGGCAGGGAAAACTGAGTCTCAGAGAGGTCCCTACATGACCACAGTCACTCTGCTGGTAGGGGCAGGAGCTGGCCTGTTCATGTCCTTTCCAGGCCTGCTTGCTTGCTTGCTTTTTTTTTAAATGGGGAAAATTTATGTATTTAGAATTAGCCAGCTGGACTCAGTTTAGATGATCCCAATTTTGTTGGCAATTTCCAGTGCATCATAATCAGGAGCCAGTCGAACATATGCCTTCCTCTCTCCATCAGGCCTGATAAGGGTATTGACCTTGACAATATGAAAGTCATAGAGCTTCTTCACAGTTTGTTGGATTTGGTGCTTATTAGCTTTGACATCCACAGTGAACACAAGTGTGTTGTCCTCGATCTTTTTCGTGGCTGACTCTGTGGTTCTGTGAGGGAACTTGATGATAGCAGAGTGGTCAAACTTCTTTCTCCCGGGGCCACTCTTCCCAGGGTATTTGGGCTGTCTCCAGAGCCACAGTGTCTTCAGATGGTGGAAGGTGGATGACATTCATATCTTCTTTTTGTATCTGTGGATGCCTTTCAGGACAGCCCTGGTGGCCTTCAAAGCTTTTGCTTTGGGTTCAGCTTGGGGAAGGCAGGAATTTCCTTCTTCACCTTCAGTGCCATCTTGGTAAAAAGAAAGTTTATTATTATTTTTTTTTTTTTTTTTTTTTTTTTTTTTTGTTTTTTTTTTTTTTTTTTTTTTTTTTTTTTTTTTTTGTATTTAGTACAGAATCTACAAGGTCTTACTACACATTCAGACTCATAATGACGCTCCTGTTTTCAGTCTCTCAGGCACTGGGATTATAGCACCACCACACCCAGTCTCAATCCAGGGTGGAGCCGGCACAGCCCATTGGAGATTGAACCCCAGTTGGTTGCTGCATTTGTCTAAGCAGGTGCTTTAATCCACTGCTACCTGGCTGGCACCAATCCTACTTTCACTCTGAGTCCTTATTCTGCTCTTACGAGCCTTGAATCTAATGTGCAGCTCAGACATCTTCACACTCTGTGGCTTTGCTGACTTTCTTTTACCTTCTTGAGCCTCAGTTTCCTAGCTGTATGATGAGAGGGCTCTGAGGGCTGTGTAGGCACTCTCAGGGGAGGACTCTCCCCTGGAAACCCTTTGATGCTGGGCAAGTTCAGATGACATCAAGGCTTATAAAACAACAAAACTTCGCAAATGGTTCTATAATGAAATTCCAGCACAATAAGTGGGAGAAGGGCTATCATTCCACAGGATGTCAATACCAAGTTGAATACAGTTTACAAGAAATGGTTTGGATATCACAAGGTCAAAACAATTATGAGCTGTACAGTATTTACAAGTGCCTTCACTCTGTAGCCCTTTCCCATGCACACCGCCCCATCTCCACCCAGGAGGGCCAGTTTTAGATGATTCTATTTAATTCGCTGTGGCTTTATGTGAGGCCTGTTGGAAATGTGCTACTAATTTTGGACTTTTGTGTTTGGGAGGAAATGTGATTGAAGCTTAATCCAATTTTCTAGCACCCGAAAACAGCTACAAGGAAACTAGACAGGCATGAGCAAAGAACAGCAGGGTTTGCCTCCTCAGGGCTTGCTGGCCCACTAGCTAGCCTGCTGGAATGTTCCACTGCAGCAGTAGTCAGCCTTAGGCACAAGCGAAAGTCCAGCCTTGGTAACAGGGCCTCCAGGAGAAAGCTCTGCTTCTCCCAGATGCCCTTAAGTGGCTTTTTACGAGCTGGGTGTGGTGCCAGCCCAGAATCCCAGCACACTGCTAGACTGAGGCATGCGGATAGCGGTTTTGAGCCTAGTGTGGGAGACTCAGTGACTTCATGAAACCCTGTCTCAAAATAAATAATAGGAAAAGAGTTGAGGCTATTGCAAAGGTCCTGGGTTCAACCCCCATACAGCAACAACAACAGCAATAATATAATAGTAGCATTAGTATGAGGCTCTTTCTGGAGGAATTCCTGCTCTGCCTAGCAGTACAGAAGATCTTCACCTGGCCTTGGATAAGGAAACACATGGCCAAAGACAAGGACAAGGACATTTGGCGCTTGTCAGGCAGCCATCCAGGTAGCGCTGGGGCTGCCTAACTCCAGGCAGGCCAGGTCTCCATTTCCTGACAAATCCAAATGGATGTAAGCTCAACCTTGAGTTGTCAGCCACCTTGCTGTGGATTTGTTAGGAGGTAAGCTAGAGTGACAGGTGACACTTTCCAAAAACGGTTGCATCAGTCTTTGTCTTCTACCCACTGTGCTCTTCTGAGGACGGATGCTCCCCACCTGGTGCTCTCACTCCAGGGTGGTACAGAAGACATGAGCACCAGTAGGATGCATCCTGAGGATGGGCACTGTTGCAATCACAATGGGGGCAGTTTGATGTTCTTCTAGGCTTGTAGCATGCAGCAGGTAATCTCTTGAGATGGAGTCCTGGTCAGCGCTGGGGTCATAAGCATAAAACAGTACTCCAGAGGGCACTGGGCTATCAGGAAGCTAGGAGTTGGGTGAATTTAGTGTATTTTCAACTTACAACTGGTTTGTCAAGACATGACTTCATCATAAATTAAGGAACATCTGCATATGATGTAGACACTCCCCCTTGGGGGATGACGGGTCCAGAATCTGACCTTTGGAATCTGGGTGGGCGATGGTTGTGGTCACTTCCACTTCTGGAGGCTCAGCCATCATGGGTTGTACAGCTCCACCTGGTTCTTTTGGGTGCTCCTCCTTAGAACTCGGCCACCAGACTATGAAAAACCTCAGACAGCCACAGATGAGCCCCATGGAGAGGCACCAAACTCTCAGATTGCAACCCTGTGCGGTCCCTGAACAGGACCAAAAGCACCCTGCCAGCCACAGTGCCAGCCATGCTGGAGCCAGTCTTCTGGCTCCTGCCACCCACCCCAGCTGGGGCAGGAGCACAGTGAAGTAGCCTCTGCTCATTCCCGCCCACAGGCAGATTGAGGAGCAAACTGAAGTCATTACATATATACAGAACTTGTCCTTTTTAATAAATGGCACTTAGAATTGTCACTGCATCCCTCTGGCTGAGGGCCTTTGCCTGTCACGTCAGCTTCCTTTCCTGATTCCCTGTCTGTGCGACAGGTGCCAACATAGATTCCTGAACTTTTAGGAGAGTTCTCTGGGTGGGGCACAAAGGGCTCCAGAGTGCTGTGCGCCCTCTGCTGTGGAGTTCAGTAATGTGGACACCTGCCCAGTTTTTCTTCCCATTCCATTCCCTAAGATTTCTGGCCAGGTACAGTACCTCCAATCTAGTGCCAGTGTGATCTTCCCAGAGTCCCAGGCTGCTTATGTCATCCGAAGGCCACACCCCACGCTGCTGTTCCCTGTGCTCGGGGTTCTGTGTGCAGCACCCCCACAGCAGCAGGGTAAGCCTCTCTTTTTGCAGTTCCACCACTGCTGCCTCTCAGAAACGCTCCCTGACATCACCTCCATAGCAAGGGATGCAGACATGGGAAGTTTTCCAGATGGGAAAGCTGTGATGGGCTTTTCTCTTTTCTTTTTCTTTCTTTCTAGGCAGGGTCTCACTATTTGGCCAGGCTGGCATTAAACTCATGGCACTCCCCCTGCTTCAGTTTCCTGAGTGTTAGGGTTACAGGCATATGCCACCACACCAGGCAGGACTGGGGTTTTCTCTGTGTTAAACCATGTGCATCCCCCAAGTGCAGAGCAGGGGCTGGCTATTCACACGGTAGGAACTGAGTTCATTGCTCTGAGTTAAGGCAACTTGGAGGTAACTCTGTAAACCAGGGGTAGAAAGTTTGTGAGATCCCAATGCATGTGGGACTTGATCTAACTGGGTCTGCAAATGCATTCAGGCACAGCTTCTGTGATAAATAATGTTAAGAGGTCCAGCCAGATAGTTCAGCAGATTAAAGTGCCTGTGTAGGCAGGTGCAGGGGCCAGGAGTTTGATCCCTGGCCTGCAGTGCTGGCCCCACCCTAGGCCATGCTGAGAGGGCGAATGAGATAGGGAGTAGTGGCGCATGCCTGTAATCCCAGGGATTGGAAGGTTGGAAACAGGAAGATAACTATGAATCCGATCTGTGTAGTGAGACTCCACAGACCCGGTACTAAATACATACAAGAAATAATATTAATACGTAAGCAAGACAAATTCAGAACTATGTGCATCATCTCTTCAGCCTCCTCCCATCTTACCTTCGGAAATACCCAACAGGTTTGCTCCTACTCCTGTTGCTATGCACGACAGGCATAACACACTTACACATTTTTTCTTTTTAAGAAATGACCTCTAAAATTCTGAAGTACTGGCTGACTTCAGAAGTTGTTTTACCTACCATGTCCAAGAGATTCCCTCCAGATAATTGCATCCAAGTGAATTTTTTAAAAGAGAAATATTCTCCCAAATACGTGTATAACTTATGCAACCTTGCCAGGACTTTCAAGTTGCTCCCGGGTATTTGCCACCACAGAAAGTGTGGTGATAAACATCTTCTCCCTGTGTCCTTATGTTCTGAGGTTTTCACTTCCGAGGGACGGATTCTCAGAAGCAGGATTGCTGGACATGGGCACTTCTGCATGTTCATGGAAGCTTCCAGAATGCACTCCCAGGAGGCCGTGACAATTCACAAGTCCTGCTCCCATACCCAAAGTGGGACCAGAAAGGACTTCCTCCCTCCATCACCCATGAGCCAGAGTCTGCCGTCTGGGAGTAGCCCTCCAGAGATTCGCCATCCTCACAGAGCCTGGATCCTCACTTCTGCAAGGACCAGATCACTTCTCAGGCTCTGTTATCATTTGTGTCTAGTTGTACCCCAAAGCCTCAAGTAGTCATAGGGTGGGGACTTCTAGAGCTTGTGATTAGCTCATGATCCGCTGGGATTATGTGTGATTCAAGGCTGGGATTATGAGTCTTAGTACTACTGGGATTACAGGTGTGAGCACTACATCCCACCCTGGGGTGGACACCCTGAATGGAATATAACAGACAGAGACACAGACTTTCTTTAGCGATTGTTCTTTGCTGCTCTCTGTCATGTGCCCTTCTGTCTTGGAGCCAGCTGAATATGAACTGAAACCCCCAGTAACTGTGAGCTAAATAAACCTTTCCTTCCTTCATTTCGGGTGTTGGGTATTTATCCCAGCAACGAGAGAAGGATAACTAAGACAGGATCTTAGCCAGATAGATCAGATGCAGAAAACCAGACCAGTGTCACAGAAGTGGGTGATTATTCTGTTTGCAAAGATGAGACCTTGACCAGAGACTGGACAGCCACAGAAGCGATGGCTTAAGGAGACTCCGGCCATGGGCAAATCAGCCCGTCCATCCTTCCTTCCTACTGGCCCTGTACACCTTGCCCTTTCCACAAGCCCTGGCTCAGCCTGTCACAAGGCCTCTTTGCTCTTCTTCATTGCCCAGACCCACCACATCCTTCCAGAGCCCGGTCTGCTGTCCAGAGCACAGGTCCTTTCTACTCTCTGCCTGGCCCCAGAGTTGGCATTTCCGCCTCAGCTCAGCAAATAATGCTAATGTTGGGGAGCACTTGTGGGAGACAGCCCACCCCCTGTGTGCATGGCCAGCACATGCCCCTGGTGGTTATCTCTGATGACCATGACACAGGAGGAGCCAGGCGGGAAGCTGGCAGGACCTCTGTTAGCACTGCTGCCTTAATTCAGCTGATACTTGCTTGAGACCCAGGACCTGCCCCCTCCATACTTTTGTGTACTTTGAGGAGACAACCGAGCTCTCCAGAGGCCCAATATGCCAGGTGACCCACAGGACCACCCTGTGTGTTCTGGGCCTCCTTGCTGCAGGCGTGGCTATGCAGGACACCTTCTGAAAACCTCCATGGGGTCTGTGAGCCGGTGCTAGAAACAGGAGGAAGATGAACCTGCCTGCCTCCCAGACGGGCCAGATGCGGAGGGTCCTTGGCACTTCAGGAACAAAGATTGGCCCCAAATCAAGTGACCTAGCCACGAAAAGACTGAGGCGAGGAAGAAGACAGAGTGGGGTGGAGGCTGCTGGAGGAAGCAGAAGTTTTCCGGGGCCTAAGTAGGGCACTCAGAGTCTTCCGGAGGGACCTAGGTAGCGGGGAGGGAGACACTCTTCTCGCTGTGCCTGGAATGAGAATTACCATCACGGCTGCCTCTGACATCTGCTGGGACCACCTCGTTATCATCAGGAAGCGGATCCCTGATGGATTTCTGTGGCCATTAAGTCTGATGTACAGTAATGCTAATCACGGTGGAAGCACACGCTTTATCCTTCTAATTAATAATCCTCACTTATCAGCAAGCCTAATGACCTCGGGACAAAATAGGAAGGAAGCCTCCTGCCACAGCCAGCCTTCCCATCTCACTACTGGGGCCAGAGAGGGAAACGCAGGTCCTCATCCTCCCACGCCGTGGGAGCTGATGTCCCTCCGCCCCCTCTGAAATCTGCGCAGCAGGCAGGCAGCTGTGGCACACATCTGGGGCATCGCTGCTCCCATCTGACGCCTTCTCCCTGACCTGCGTGGCTCTACACCACTCCTGGAGGGTCCTCCCTCCCTCACAGAACCCTGAACCGGTCTGCGACTTCCTGCTGTCGTTGGCCACAGCGCCAGGCTATTTGCACCAGGAAGCCTGATGCATCTGGGCAGGAGGTGGGCAGGTGGGTGAATGACACAGGGGTGTCGAAGAGCAAGAGCAGCTGCCGCATGTGAGGTGCGACAATAGCCAGTGGGGGGCAGGGCAGGCTGCCCAGAGGAGGGAACGTGTGGGCAGGCCGCTGAGGGCAGAGCTCCAGAGCTTGCCAGGAAACTACTCCACATTCCCCAGGTGCCCAGCACTCCACCTGCAGCATCTGCTCCAAAGGTTATATCCATGCCAAGAGCTAAGCTTCACTACCCCCAATTTACAGGGGAGAAGACGAAGATCCACAGATATGGACCTCTGAGCTCAGCCCTGAGTGTCTGTCCCGAAGGGCACAGCCCCGACTATCCACATCCCACAAGCTCTGAGAAAGCCCTTTCTCCTGAGGTAGGACATAGAAAGGCACTGCTGCATCTCACTGTGGCATTGGGCGCTCACCAGGGTTCACCCAGAAGCCACCAGGAACACAGCCACCACGCATCTCTACAGACCTGGCCTAACTCTGCTCCATTGCAGTGAAGAAGCAGAACGTGTGTTCCCATAATCCTGGAGCAGGAAGTGCAGACTCAGGAGCCCAAGGGCTCAAGTTCAGCAGCTGCTTGCTCTGGTGTGCAAGTGGCCTCTTTCTTACTGAACCATCGCATGATGGTGAGAAGAAGGAAGCCTTCTGGTGGCTCTTCTTACGAGAGCACTAATGTGGTCATGAAGGGGCCCACCCCAGTGACCTAATCTAACCTGGATATCTCCCAAAGGTCCTGACTGAGAACACACAGTCATACAGGGGAGTGGGGCATGCGCACGGTGCATGGTTCAGACCCCTGGTGAGCCCCTGTGTGGAGGGACTTACCTGTGGGCCAGAATCAGGAGCAGTGACAGAGCTAGCAGGTGGACCATTTGTCGGATTCAAATCCTGACTCAACCCCTTCCACTGTCGTGATGGAGCTGGCTGTGCTTCAGATTTTCCCACCTGAAATGAGGACACCAAGAGTACCTGCTCCTAGAGACCTGAGAGGGATGCCATAAATTGAACCATGTAAGATATCTGAACATGGTCTGGGGAGATAGCCTGGGAATCTAAGCACCTGCCTGGCAAGCGCAAGGACCCAGGTTCAATACCAGGTAACAAATGCCATGCCACCCTAGAACCTGGAGGAGCCATGCCATCCACCAAAACTGGGCATAGTGGGGAGGCTGAGACAGGAGAATCAGTACAAATCCAAGCTGCATAGCAAGACCTGTACCAAATAAATAAGTAAATAATATTTAAAAAAGATATTTGCACCTGTGAAATCTTTGAATATGAAAGAAAACTCAGAAAGTTTTAGTTGATATTATTATATTATTACTCTTATTATTATTTCAGCAAAGACATTACACTCTCTTCTCTGAGCTCTGATGCTCCTCCTAGCAGTGTATGTGCTGACTCTGACCCCTTCAGGATCCATCCTTCCGTCTCCTCCACCAAGACGCAGGATCCAGCAGCACCACAAGCACATACACTCATGTACCTGCACACACCCCACTTAGCTCAAGCACACCCATGTGCTCCCTGTCGTCACCAATCCCAGCTCCAAGTCTCCATGGCGCCAGCCCTCCAGGAAGGCTTCTGTGGCCCTCCCAGACCACGTGCACGTGGCAGACAACCCTGCTGCAGGCTTCCCCAGTTCCTGTGCTGACCCAAGAGCCTTGAACTTGCTCTGAGGAGGCTGCCCAGGACAGGCTTACAGCTGTGACCTGGGACTCCACTGCCTGGATGGGGGGCCTGACTGTCTACTTCTGGCTGCATAATCATGTGCAGATTGCTTTCACCATTCTGTGTCCATCTGTAAATGGCCGTTCCCTTCCTGGGCCCCTGTTAGGATTATATGGGTTAATGCACATGAAGCTCTTAGAACAGAGCCCAGCATGCTCCTGTGTGAGAGCTCATTATTATTTATAAAGCCATACCTCCCATGACTGTGTCTTAGTACCCTTCTCCATCCAGCACAGTGGCTGGGACTTAGTATGCACTCAATAAATATTTGTTGAGTTGAATTATCCCTGCAAAATGGAAACAGGACTTGGCTCACAAAGGGAACGATCACTTATATTACATATTAGGTGATTTTTCCAGAGTGCATCATGCCAAACATTGTACATTCTTTATTATAGTGAGGGTGGTGATATTCATTAAAGGGTAGTGTAGTTTCACTGGAAACCCTTAGTTTTGGAATTTTATAACTCAGCCACAAAAATTCACTCCAGGCAAAATGCTAACTTATGTCTGGAAGTAAATGAGTTTATTTTATAAATTTTTTATGCATTTTCCACACATAAACAAATGGCCAGATAAGCCATTCTTTAATAGAAGGATTGCAAGAGGAAAAATTGATAATCTGGTATATGAGAGACTAGGACTCCAAGGTGGGTAGAGGGGGTTGGGGGCCGCTTGCTCAGGAAGTGTGTCTCACTGTACATTTGTTTTTTCTCTGAGTCTTTGCCAAGTTCTCCACCATCCCAATGACCAGGGTCTGGGGAGCTTCACCAGATGAGTCATTGTTCTAAAAGTTTTACATGGTTTAAGTAACTCCCCAAGATACAGTTTCTCCTAAAAGGTGGGTATAGGGGGTTCATGTATAGAACCCCTGAAATATTAGCTCAGACCTTAGAATGTGTTTTGGTGTATGTAATTGTGGTGGGATGAAGTCATTCGAGATTGTGGTGGATGCTAAACCCAATGGCTGCTGTGTTTCTAAGAGAAAGGAGGAGGAGGCTTGGCCACAGAGGTGCACAGAGGGAAGAAACCCACATGACAAGAGACAGAAACAGGACTGACTTCCCTCCATGCCAAGGGAGGCCAGTGATGCGGGCAACCCTGAAGTCTGGGGGAGGTGGGTGGGACCCCTCCCTGGAGCCCTCGGAGTGAGCCAGCCCTGCTAGCACCCTGAGCTTGGATTTCCAGGCTCCAGAACTGGGGAGAAGACAGTGTGCCCATATGCAGCCATTTGTTGCATCAGCCAGAGAGAGTTCATCTGGTGTGGAAACTGAGGCGCAATCCAGATAGCAGGCAGAGCTGAGACTTCAATCCACACAGTGGGCTCCAGGATCCAGAAGAGCCTAGACACTGCTCCTTGACCTTCTCTACTTGTTGGCTGGTAGAACATCCTTAGACTGTTAAACCCACCCTCAACAGACAGATGGTTGCAAATGACCATCTCCTAGCATTTCCCTGAGGTCTACAGAAATAAAAGGGAGGAAACTGCCAGTCCAAAACCTGAAAAACCCTCTTGAGGACTTTGAATTCTTTACTCAGGACTCTTAATCTCAAAAAACATACAGCTTATTCCTTTCTGCAGTACTTTATGACTCTGGCTTGAGCAACAGCATGGACCCTTAGACACTTTTATTATTTAGAAAAACACCGACACAGGATATAGCAATGCAACAGTCTCATTCTAGGTGCAACCCTCACCTTCATCCTGGGCCAGGTCAGCCCAAGTTTCTCACCTTCACATCCTCACCTAGGCACACCAGCACAGAGAAGTGTAAAGGACAGAGGTGCCACCACCCTGGGCCTCTCCACAGCACCTGGGAGGGTTGGTTTGGTCCCTGCTCATTGACCTGGAGAGATGTGCGCACCACACTCAAGCATGAGAAGGCCAGTTCTAAGATGGCATGAAACACAGCACACATCGATCTTGGTGGAAAAATGAGCAGAAGAGACATTTGTGATCCAGATGAGCATAAGGGGGCAAATAGGAAGCACAGGCACAGCATCAGCAGTAGCTGGGATGAAGACATGTGTGGTCGGTCTCCTCCTTTATACTTTTGCTTTCTGTCTGGATTACTTCCAGTGAATATATGTTTATTCTGTAATTAGAAAAAAAAATCCCCAAACTCTACACTCAGGATAGGCTGGAAAGCCTATGAAGCAGGTGTGTGGCTTTGCTTGTGGCCCAGGTCATCAGAATTCTTCCAGGACACAGGATTTTATCCAGCAGCATCTGGTGTGGAAAACCTACTCCAAGGAGCTTGTGAAGCCCTGATCAGTCTCATTCCAGGGCCCTGCAGGTTCCTCCTGCCTCCCAAGGTTAGCAAGCTGCTCCTGTATGAAAGGCAGGCAAGCAGGCTCCTTTACACGAATCTGAGCCTCCTACCTCAATATGCAACAGGAAAATGAAAAAGTATGAACAGGCTCAGCTGGGTTTTAAGACCTACTATAACCCAGGCAGGCTGAACACCAGAATTGTTTACAGCTGGGAGCAGCCTGAGAGAGAGGACTCTTGCCAAGCTGCCCAAGTGTTACAGAGAGCGTATAAGGGTCAGGCAATCACTGTTGTGGGGCAAAAGGGCCCCAAGGTGCTCATTCAGTGGGGAGACTGTGCTCACTTCCTGCGGCTGCCCCAACTACCTACTGACTGGGTGGCTTAAACTGTAGGCACTTATTTGCTCACAGCCCAGGAGGCCAGAAGTACAAAGTTGGGGTACACATGGGCCACCGCCCCTCCAAGGGCTCTGGAAGATTCTGTTCTTTAGCACTGCCAGCTTCAGTGGCTCCTGGCATTTCTTGCAATTAGAAAAAAATCCCCGCACTCTGCACTCAGGGAAGGTTGGAAAGCCTGCAAAACAGGTGTGTGGCTTTGCTTGTGGCCCAGGGTCACTAGAATCCTTCCAGGACATAGGGTTGTACCCAGAGGCATCTGGTGTGAAAAACCTGCCCCGAGAAGCTTTGAAGCCCTGATCAGTCTCACTCCAGTGCCCTGCAGGTTCCTCCAGGAGCCTGAAGCACTCCAATCCCTGGCATCATCTTTCTCTTTATGCATTTGGTACAGGATCTCACTACGCAACTCAGATTCATAGTGATCCTCCTGTTTTTAGCCTCCCCAGTGCTGGGATTATGGGTGTGCACCCCCATGTCTGGTCTTGGTGGCTGGTTCAGTGTGCCTAGGGGTGGAGCATGGCAGAATATGGTGCTATGGATCAAACCTGGTCCCTGCACCTACCCAAGCAGGCACTTAGTCCACTGAGCTATCTCACCAACCTTCTCAGCACCACCTTTAAAAGACCGCCTTCTCCATGTGTCTCTGTCAGCCTCCTATTGGGCCACCAGCATGGATGTGGGGCTGTGCTGGTCCAATATGGTCTTATCTTCACTTAGCATTCCTGGGGAGGGGGCTGGGCAACAACCATGTCCACCTTGCTGCTAGGAGCTGTGTGCCTTGAGTCAGGGACCCAGCCTCTCTGAACCCAGTTTCCTCAAATGAATATCGCTGTACTTACTTCAGAGAGGCAAGGAGAGGAGAAACCTAAAATATAAGGAAAGTGATCAGAGCATGGCAGGAGCTCAGAAAGGGGTTGTGTCCTTCACCACAGCTGGCTCTCTGACCTGAGATGAGTACGCTGGCCATGCAGCTGCACTCGGCTGCCATGATAGTAGTAAGCAGAGCAGGTCATCCTAGGATTTCCATGCATGGGGGCTTTGGGATTTAGAAGACTCACAGCTAGTCAGGGAATGTCCAGGATACATAATGAGCTTTTGCAACTCAATAGCAGAAAGATAACCCAGTTTGGAAATGGGCAAAAAACCTGAACAGACATTTCTATGAGCATAAGTGGGACCCTTGAGGCTGCAGCAGGAGAAGCACTGTTGAGTTGAACCACAGGAGATATGTACATTGTTCACCAGCAGGAAGGTGTAAGCCAAAAGCCACAGTGAGCTACCACTTCACACTCACCAGGATGGTTGCAGTTTTTTTTTTAAAAAAGGAAAACAACCAGGATGGCACCAACATGGACATGTTGGGAACTCCTCCATGGCCAGTAGTAGTGTGAGGTGCTGTAGCTGCCTGGAAAGGTCTGGAAGTTCAGACTCAGTTCTTCCACTTCTGAGTGTGTACCTAAAAGAATCGCTAACAGCTTTTAAGGAAAAATGGGTAGGTGTGCACTTGTAACAGCACTCTTCATGACAGGCGATGGCGGAATGAACACATGGCACCCACAAAGGCAGGAAGGGACAGATGCAAAGCAGGTCTACACAGAGAAGGGGAGCGCCTTCAGACGTAAGAAGGAAGAAGGTGCTGGTAATGCTCTTTTGCAGTGGTGTGTGTGTGTGTGTGTGTGTGTGTGTGTGTGTGTGTGTGTGTGTGTGTGGCAGGGTCTCCTGACATACTCCAGGCTGGCCTCAGACTCACTGTGTAGCCCAAGTTGACCTCCAACTCAACAGTGCTTCTCCTGCTGCAGCCTCAAGAGCGCTGGGGGTTACAGGTGTGCAGCACCATGCCTGGAGTGGATGACTCTCAGCAACACAGTGCTAAGAGAAAAGCAGGCTGCCAAAGGTCACATATTATTTAATTTTATTCATATGAGATGTCCAGAAAGGAAAGTCCATAGAGAAATTGCAGATTAGAGGTCTCCAGGAGCTAGAGGAGGGGAAATTGGAGTGGCAGCCCAAGCAGTAGAGAGTCTCCTTTGCAGGTAACAAAATATGTTAGAATTAGGCAGAGGGGCAGCAGTATGATACTGGGAATTAACTGAATCACCCATTTAAAAAGAGTTAATTCTATATTAAGCAAAATTTACGTTAGTTAAGGAAACAAGTCAGACAGTAGATGCAACTCCCGCAGCTCTGATTCCTGGTACACCATTGGTTAGGGGCCAATGAAGGAGTGCTTTGCATCAGGAGGGGGCTGGCAAGCCAAGAGTTAAGCCACAAGGAGAAAAGCACTTTCCTAGACCCAGGTCTCTTAGTCAAGGTCTAAGTGGTTGTGCCCTGCAGACCGGGGCTGCTCAGGGACTTGAAACCTAATCCATACTCGATGTCAAACAGCGTGCCCTGGGGAAGACTGCCCTGGCCCCAAGTAGCCTCCTTTACCTGGTCCTCACAGGAGCACCTGGCATCCTTGGCAGTGACTTCAGCAAACCAACCTTCTCCGGGCCCACCCACCATCAGTTGCCAGAGAGCCTATGGGCAGCAGCAGCCTGTCCAGCTCCTTGCCCTTCTTACAGCTGGCTGCTTCTTGCTCTGCCCCCTCCAGCAGCCAAAGTAGAGGCTCAAAGCTCATCCCACCCAGCTTGGTTATGAACATACTGCCTGGGCCCAAAGTCCCCTGCTTCTTCATTTATCCCTCTGTGAGAGGATCAACAGGCAGAGGTCCCTTACCACAGACGAGTACCTGGGTCTGTGCACACAGCAGAGCTGCCCTCTGACAAACCTACCATAAACAGAGAATGTCAAGAGCCCAGAAGCCAGGCTCAGTGGCACACACCTGTAGTCCCAGCACTTGGGAGGCCAAAGCAGGAGGATTTCTGTAAGTTTCAGACCAGCCTGGGCTACAAAATGAGCTCAAGTCTAGCCTGAACTGCATAGCAAGACCTTGTCTCAAAAAATAAATAAACAAAAATCAATTAAAAACCTTTTTTTTAATTTTTTTTTTTTTTTTTTTTTTTTTTTTTTTTTTTTAGCAGAACTGGGGATTGAATTCAGGCCCTTGTGCTTGCCAGGTAAGCCCATATTCCACTGAGCCATCTCCCTAGCGCTAAAAGATTTTTTTAAAAAACACCCAGAATGCACCTAAACAACCAGCATCTCCCAGCCAGCCTTAAACATCCATATCAGCCCATGGGCGGACAAAGTCATCTGACACAGCCTGTTGCAGAATGAAGTGCTGATCACCTCAGGTAATTCACTGAGTATCTGCATCCAGGTCAGGCTGGCTACACAAGAGAAGGTCAGCTATATCCTCTTGTCACTGTGTGGCTGGGATCTATGCTGCCCAGCAATAAGAGAGAAGGTCCCCTGCATGTCCCTGCTTGGGAGCAGAGAGATCTGAAGCCCCAACTTCCAAGTTCATTTTCTCTTCCAAGGGCTGCATGTCCTTTTCTTAGCACCTGGAGTACAAGTCAGAAACCCAATTTGTGTTTACATGAGGGGCAGCTCCTGAAGCTGGCTCTGTGCAGGCCACAGCATGGCCAGGGCACAGAAAGGATCCACGTGTCCCATAAATGGTCTGTGTCATAGGCCAGCGTTCAGAGGGTCCTTTGACCTCTCTAGCTCAGGATGTCAGGTGAGTGCCCAATCCTGTTCCCATTTCTGAAATGACTATAAGTCTCCACCCTTTGGCAGACACTTACTGCGGAGCTGTGCTGGGCTGAGTGCGGGTAGAGCAAGCTTCGGCCTGCACAGGGGCAGGGATGAGCACAGGGGACAACAATGGAGAACTGACCCTGGAAGACTACCAATGAACTCTCCACTGACTAAACAAATAGCTCTATTAGACTCTGAGCTCAGCCACCCATACCAGTGCTTGAATCCAAATGACACAGTTTTTTTTTTTTAACTTAAAAAATATATTTATGTATTTATCTGGTATAAGGTCTCACTACACAGCTCAGCCTCATAGTGATTCTCCTGTCTCAGTTTCCCCAGCACTGGGGTTATAGGTGTGTACCACCATTCCCAGTTTTGGTGGCTGGCACAGCTTCCAGGGTTGACATGACATGTGGTAGCAGGGATCAAACACAGGTCCTTGCACTTACCAGGTAGGCGCTTAAACCACTGAACTATCTCCCCAGCCCCTACACAGATTTTTAAATGTAACACTTTTGTTAAAATATACTGCATAGACCACACAATTCATCCATATAAAGTATACAAATCCATCACTTTTAGTATATTCACAGATTTGTACAACCATTGCCACTATTGATTTTAGGGCACTTTTATCAGTCCAAAAAAGGAACCCATCACCTTTAGCTATCAGTCTCTTATATCCTCATCCACAGGCAGCCACTAACCCACTTTCTGTCCCTGTGGATTGGGCAATTCTTGTGAACAGAATCAGAGAATGTGTTCTGTGATGACATGGTGTGATATTCTCATGGTCCACCATGTCATCACATGTATCCATTCTTCATTCCTCTTATGGCTGAACAGTATTCTGTCACACAGATAGAGCACACTTTGTTTATCTATTCATCAGCTGATGTGCATTGAGGTTGCCCCTAAGAATAATACTGGCATGGGCACGAGTGTGGGGGGGGGGTTCTGCAGGGACACACAGAACATTTTAAAGTTATTGCCAGGGTGGGGCATGGTGCTACACATCTGTAATCTTAGCACTTGAGATGCTGAGGCAGGAGGATCATTGTGAGTCAAGGCCAGCCTGGGCTACATAGTAAAACCCTGTTGAGAGAGAGAGAGAGAGAGAGAGACAGAGAGAGAGAGAGACAGAGAGAGAGACAGAGACAGAGACAGAGACAGAGAGACAGAGAGAGAGACAGAGAAAGAGAGACCGAGAGACAGAGACCCAGTATCTGGTATGAAAGATTTAAACCTCGAATAAAATGGATATGATATAAGATTATAAGAACTCACGGTGGGGTAAAACCAAGAAGAAAATGCTCCTGGAAAGCCTGTCCTCCCAGGGATCACATGGAGCAGGTAGACCTGCAAGCCTAAGCACACAGTGGCCTTACAAGGGCCTGCAGCCTCACATCTCCCCGTGTTGACATCAGCATGCAGTCATCACCTGTGCTGCGTCCAGGCTGGCCCTTTGTGGCCATCCAGATATTAAGGAAATGGAAATGCGAGGCTGCGGAGGTCCTATCAAAGGCACTGCAGATCCCATGATGATAGTGTAGTCTCTTGACCTTGGGTCCTGTAGAGAGACCCTCAGTCAGGACAGAGACCCCTGCCAGCTGTGGGAGTGAACCACATTGGGAGGGGACCTTTCATCCCATCAAGTCCTGGTGAGGTCATGGCCCAGTGGACATGGGGTGGCAGCACAGTGAGATCTCTCGAGGAGCACCCTCCAGGGCCTCCCTGGATGCCTGACCAAGGGAAGTGTACCTTAGACCTGTTACTCAGCAACAGTGCCCCATGCAGCGCTGCCAGTTCACATCCTGTAGGCCAAGCAGTTGACCTCCTCCTCGCAGCAGCAGATGACTACATAATGATGTAGTCACCAAGCCCATTGCATCTCAGCTGTGCCTTGGGAAAGCCAGCAGGAAGGATTCTGCTCATTTTTATTAAGTCAGACATTTGCGGAAGAGTGAATCAGAAAGCAAGCATTGCAAGGAAAATAAAACTCAGACAGGGACCAGCTGCCCCTTCCCAATAGGAAACCCTCCTATCTCAGACTGACCTGAGAGTGCGTCCTGGTTTTGTTCTTTGTGCCTCCACTGTCCAGGCTTAAAGTGACAGCAGAAACCAAGTCCAGAGAGAACCTGACTCCAGGAAAAGTGTTTCCAGTGAGGAGAAGCAGAGCCGGGCTAGCAGCACCCGCTTTGGAGGAGTAGGCCTGGAAAAGGCTAGGAGAGGAGGCCAGCATAAGGGGGAGAGGGGCGGGACAGACCCCAGGAGCAAAGGGAAAAGGGCTCCTGGCTGAGGCTTGTAGAAAACACTGAGAGGGAGAAAAGGAAAGAAAGAAGGGATGAAGGAGCTTGCAGTCAGCACAGGGTCCAGGAGCGAGAGCGGGCCCTCTGTGGGTCAAACCCTGCAGTCTAGGCTGGTTGCCTTGTGAACCCCAGATGCCCGGACAGTTGCCACGGGCCACAGCACAGCACACACCTTCTTCAGATGCAGGCACTTCTACAACTGCTGCCTGTCGGCCCACAGCGCACATGCCTAGGCATTGCGGAGTGCGCAGCCTAGGCAGAAAGATGTTCTGTCTCCAACCTCCAGCTCCCCAGACCTTTGACGGTGCCTTTTGTTTCTGCCCACTCTGCCTGTGTGTGGACGCTGAGATTCCCTGGAGCATCCCCAGAGGAGATGCGCCAGAATGTCCCCAAGGAAATGCACAATCATCTTCGGTGAGCAGAGGACAATGAGGAAGTGTCTTATTACATAATTGAGGAGACAATGTCCTTTCTACTCAGTCTGGTTCATTTTTCACACTAAATTAATCTTAATAAGCATCTGCTCCGAGTAAAGGAAGTTTTGTGATAATTCAACCGCGACCTCTGTAAAAGTCCAAGTGATTTCACTTTGTCCTCCAGCCCGGAGTATCCTACTGCAAGGGTCGTCTTTATTTCATGATCATCAGCATGTTAACATGAGCTGATTAATCCCATCAACCTAAGTACGCAGATCGGACGAAGCCCAGGGCTATGACATCATTAGCGCCGGGCTGCGAGCACACAGTTGCGGACAGGCCGCTCAGCTCATCCCTCGGGTCACTTGATCAGCCTCTTGTTTCTGAGAATTAAAAGCAGACTCTCCCTTCGGCTTGCGCTCTGGCTCTAAGATGCAGGTAAAACTGTGGCAATAGTGGCACCACTAGGACGATGTGGAATGGGTTCCCCTGAGCAGCATCCCATACAGGAACATTTGTAACCAGGACACCGGACACTCAGCCAGCACCTAGCCACGTGGGGCCATGGGTCTAATGACCACCAAGGTCTCCGTGTTCTGGTCTCCTTTTTGAGCAGACCTGCCTCACGGATGGACCAGACAATAGGTCCAAAGCTGGACCCCAACAAGCCAGACACGGGTTTCTCTGCCATTTGTGACTAATCTTCCTCTCTTGCCTTCTGCATTCTGATAGCACTTTAGGAAATTTCTTTTCCCATAACTATATGGGCTGTGTACAAAAGCCAGTCCAGGAATTCTATCTCCTCTTAGCCCAGTTGGTCTCGAAATATGATTCTGGAACCAGAAGCAGTAGTATGACTTTGGATCTCATAAGAATCACACACTTAAAAAAATTAAAATTAAAATTAAAAAAAAAAAAAAAAAGAATCACACACTTTCAGGCCCTTCCCAAACCAGATAACATCAAAGTCTGAGAGGGGGACTGGCCAGCCACATGGAGTCCTCAGGGCAGCTCTGACAAGGCCATTGTTCCAGGTGGATGAGTGAACTAGGTGACATGGTGACCACTGCAGCCAGCCCAATAATGGTCCTGAAGATGCTCATGCTCTATATGGCAAGAAGATGTGACTTTAAAAAGGGTCATGAGATGAAGAGATTCTTCTGGCCCAATTTCAGGAGTCCAGTGTATTCACAAAGCTGGCATGGGGAAGCAGGAGGGCCAGGGGCAGAGAGCGAAGGCTGAGGAGTAAATGCAGGGGGGATAGAGGCTGATCATTTTGCTGGTGGAAAAGCACAGTGACAGTGGCTCTGGAAGCTAAAAGGCATTGAAGCATGGCTTCTCTCTAGAGCCTCCAGAAGGCAGGTCCCTGCCCACACCATGACTCAAGCCCAGTGAGACAGATACTGGCATGGCCCTCCACAGCAGTAAGAGAAAGCATTTGTGTTTTTGTTTTGTTTGATGGAGGGGCTCACTTTGTTCCCTGGGCTGGCCCTGACCCCCTGGGCTCAAGTGGTTCTCCTGCCTCACTGAGTAGCTGGGATGGGAGGTGTAGGGCTCCATACTTAGCTTGGTCTTAGGGTCAGTGAGTTGTGCTAGCTTGTTAAAAGCAGCCACAGGAAAAGGATTCACCCACTTTCCCCCTGCAGATGAGCATGACATGGAAAAGGGAACCAGAGCTGGTCTGCTTTGAGCTTTTTGTCCTCTACCCTCTAAGTTGAGCAGACTCCTGTAATGACACACAAGAGCAACACAGGAAGCTGCTTTGTGCGCATCTTTCATCTATCCATGGGCATTTACAGGGAATGAAAGGTCTCAGAGAGGTGGCTTTCAGTTCCAGCTGCTGCAGTGTCTTCAAGAACAGTGAATTGCTCAGCTTTCCCATGTCTGAGACCCACTACAGACACCCACAATCCAAAGGAGGAGCGGTTTCATGTGGCTCAAGGTTGCAATGGCTTCCGTCCGGAGTCAGCTGCTCCAAGGCAGGAGCAGTATGTCAAAAGGTGTGGCAGAGCAAGCAGCTTAGTTCTGGGCAGCCAGGAAGCAGAGCAAAGGAAGAGGACTGATGGAGGAAGGGGCCGGGGACCCTGCATGGTTCCCAATTTGTGTTTCTGGGACCCGCACAGACATGCCTGGAAGTGTGCTTCACTCATTCCCTGGGCAGCTCCCAAGCCACCAGAGCTTGACTGCCACAAAGAGTAACTGTTGACAGCAGTGACAAGACAGAGGGAAGGAGGACTGAATCTCTGGGGGCAACAGCCTGTGGGGGCAAATCAGTGGGAGGTAAGGGCCCTTGGCAAGGCCTGTGAATGCCAGTTCCTCTGGTGCCACCTGCAGTCCTGGGAGGGTCTGAACTTGTCCTCAATAGTTAATCTCTGCTCTCTACTCTGGCGGAGCAGGACACTGCCAATCTATCTCCTGCTTTTAGGCAAATGCAGAAGGTGGCAGAAAGCTTGCCTACGGCTGCCTCTTCCTTGTCTTCACTGGGGCACTCCTTTCTACATGAGGGTGGTGTACTCCTTTATGGACAAGGAAACTGAGGGAGAGCAGAGATAACTTCTCGCTCGTGGTCGCAGGCTCTCCTTGCTTGGAGAAGTATGCAGAGCATCAGAGTCTGGAGTGGGGATGGTGCTTCCTGGCCTCATTCTTTAAGCTGAGCTTCCTGCCTACAGGTGGGGCCCTGATACCCCAGACAGGGCCCATGAACTCAAGTGCTGCAAAGTGGGCGGCACAGTTGACAGTGTAAATCCCTCCTTACAGCCAGACAGTGCAGCCCCAAGGAGCCAGAGTTGCCAAACACAAGCCAGCCCACGGGGACAAGGATGGAAGTGGCTCAGAAAGGTTTCCTGTCAACTTTAACCATCAGTGAGAAATCTGCTCTCTCCCCAGGAGACCTGTAGGCTTCCTCCATGGAGAGTCTCTCCCTGCTTTCATTGAAGTCTGGAAAGTTTATGTCTATGATCTCACGGAAAAGTTATTGGAACTCAAGCAAGTTAACTCCAGCCTACCTCTTCAGTGCAACCCATGGTGAAAATAAAGACAATAAAGCATATCTGTGGTTGTGGGGAGCCAAGGGGCCCTAAGTCCAGCTGCTATCATGGCTAGCCCAAACAAAGGCCTCCATCCAGGGCTGATCCCAAGTTTTAGTAATTCATGAAGAGGGGAGCGGCTTGGGGATGACTGAGTGTGAGAATGGCGGGACGCAGGCGAGGGCCTGAGCTGAGCTGGGCTGGAGGCTTGTGTTTACCTCTGCAGGATACACAGAGAAGGCGACTCAGAGAGTAATCCACATGACATAGCTGAGATAGAAGCTAAGGTTTTGGGGTTGGTGCTTCAGCTCTGATGAGTGACCTTTGATGCCCTGGGACGTGATAGCCTCTGAGCTTGAGGCTCGAGGTGAGGCTCAATCCCAGCTGACTGGGGCAGCTTCTCCCTTCTGCAGGCTCATAGGCCCTTTGGGAGC
>PVKA01018018.1:0-44635 GCA_004027165.1 Ctenomys sociabilis | reverse complement strand
AACCCACAAACTTTGAAAAAATCCTAACTAATAAGCAATCAGACAGAGTTCTACTGTCTAGAATTTATAAAGAACTAAGATATAACAGGGCCCTCAAATTTAAAGACCCAATTCAGAAATGGGCATCTGAGATGAATACACACTTCTCAGAGGACGAAATTAAAGAAGCGAACAAATATATGAAAAAATGCTCCACATCGCTAGCCATCCTGGCTCTTTTGATGTGGTTCATGTGAAAGATGCCAATAGCAACAGCTTTGCCATCTGGTTCTCCAACATCGTCTTCATTGGTGAGGCTGTAAGACATAAATTTGTTTTTCCATGAGGAAAAGAAATCTGCCTCACCATGGCTGAAGAAAAAGAAAAGAGGCTGGCAGCCAAACAGAGCAGGCAGTGGAATAATCAAAAATGATATATTACAGAGGTCTCTGTTTGATGAAAGATAATAGAGCATGACTTTAAAAAAAAGAAGTAAAAGGAAAGAAATTTAAAAGATCAGAACAGAGCCAAATGAAATGATAACTAGGAAAACCACGGAGAAAAAGAAAATTCAGGTGATTCAAGAAGAAATACATTGAAGCAATTCTATAGTGAAATTGTATTGTCTTTATTAATTAACATTTCTTCCAGCACTGTGGAACATTTCCTGTTCCCATGTTCTCTCACCAGCATTTGTGGCATTTTATATTGTCTTGCTCTGCCAACTTGGCTATCCAGACTTTTTGTATTTTATATTCTGACTGGACTGAGATGAAATCTTAATGTAATTTTGACTGGTATTCACGTGGTATCTAAAGTGGTTTTCAAAATAAACTATATTAACTGGCCATTTGTATTTTTTTTTAAAAAAGAATATGATTGAAAATCTTTAGATAGACTAACAAAAGAGATGACACAAACAAAATAGGAAATGAAATGGGAGACAATATAACTGATATCTTGGAAATACAAAGAATCTTAAGAAACTATTTTGAAAAGTTATATGCAAATAATTTGGATATGCCAAAAGGAATGGATAATTTCTCAGAACACACAATCTACCTAGGTGGCATCATGAAGAAATAGGAAATGTGAAGAGACTTACGTGAATAGAGCTTGAATGACTAGCTAAGAAAAACACCTCCAGTCAAACAGAAGGCGAGAGCCCTATGCCTTTGTGGGGGAGTTCTCCTAAAAGCTTAAGGTATATTAGTATATTAGACCTTCTCAAGCACTTTCACAAAACCAAAGAGGAAGGAACACATTCAAATTCACTTTATAGGGCTAAGATTTCCCTGATAGTAGACCCAGAAAATCACAGTACAAGCAATTGAAATAACAGTGCAACATCCTGGATGCAGGTAAGTATAAAAACCCTCAACAAAGCAGCAAACTATTCAGCAACTCTTAAAAAACAATCACACATCAGGAAAACTGATATGTTCCTGAGAGCCAGTGATGGTTTGAGATTTACAAATAAAAAATGTAATAAATCCAAATTTTTCTTAACCAAATTGTATTCAATTATCCCAAATATTTAATGGGAAATTCTAGAGATGGACAAGTCCAAAGTTTAAATGATTTCATCAGTGTGCAATTGTTTAAATTTATTATTAGTTATTCTTGATATATTAGATGTCAAATTGAAAATTAAGTATAAGAAAAGTATATATATATATATATATATATATATATATATATATATATATATATATATGTTCCCCAGTTCCCAAACTTAATTATTTTATGATTCATGCAACTAATCTTATATTCAGTCATCAAAAGAATTAAATTTATGATGTGAGGTGTGTGTCTGTGTGGAGATAGATGAAAACTGTGTTCGTTTTGCAGCAGTACAGCCTACTAACAAATGTTGGAAGTTCATGGTCACCACTTCGAGTGCCTCTTATAATTGTAGAGGCCAAAGGTAACTTGTACCAATCTCATGCTATCTCCATAAATTTATTCTAAAAATATTTATACCAGTTTTCCTTTTCCTGTTGTAACCATATTTTGGTAGTATCTCTGTCTCTCTGTCTGTTGTCCAACCATCCCTCTGTGCATTTCTCTCTCTCTCTCTCTCTCTCTCTCTCTCTCTCTCTCTCTCTCTCTCTCTCTCCCTGTCTCTCTGTCTCTACCTAGATATTATGTATACTGCTGTGTTTTTTCCATGGCATCAGGCACCAGATGAATGTCTTTGAACGTCCTCCCTGTAAAAGTAAGGAGCTACTTTGCAATATTAGCAGAAGATAGGATAAATATCATATGATTAACTGAATGGATGTGAGAAAAACATAGCCAAATATCAGCATCTTTTCAAGATAAAAATGCCCAACAGATTAATTACAGAAAGAACATACTTCAAAACAAGATCCTGTATCACAGCATACACCCCTCCCAATATCATGCACAAAGACAAGAGGCCCTGCAGTCCTTTCAGCACTGAAGTGGAAATCCTACTCAGAGTAGTCAGGCAAGAAAATGAAAGAAAAAGAGTTTATATTGGACATAGATGAGTCAAATAGTTTCTGTGTGCATGTAAAAATAAGAGCTTAGATGGACTAGGGATATAGCCTAGTGACAAGGCACTTACCTGGAAAGCACGAGGTCCTGAGTTTGATTCCTGTCCCCCAAGAAAATAATAAATAAATAAATATTAGAGCTTAGGAACAAATGTGTAAACACACCAGCAAAAATGTGTTAGAGATGATAGATTCAATAAATATGCAAAATCTAAAAGTGAATGGAGAAAAACAAATTATATTTCTAGTCACTAAAAGTTATCATTTATAACACTATCATAAAATTAGGGATAAAATTAAGCCAAGAAGGTGAAAAATCTATACTCTAAAAAAACAAAACACTGATGAAAAGTTTGAAGAATTTTCAACAAATTGAAAGATACACTGCCTTCATGAATTGGAAGAAGTAACATTGTTATAATTTTCCCACTACCACAGAAATATCTCTAAAAATAAGTTTATGATTTTATATGTTTTACTTATGCTACTATTATTTCAAAGAGCTTTTACCCCACTGCCCTCAAATATTGACAAATTTTAAGTTTTAATGAGGATGCTTTCCTTTGGTTAAAATTAAACTACTTATACATTTTGTAAATATCTACAATAAACAGGTAGTAGACATTGTATCTTTTGCATAAGTAGAGATAGCCCTCCCCAGAGACATTGCTTTTACTTTTAACAGTGGAACTTAAAATGGGAATGAGGCTGTTTCCATCACAGGCCAAAAAGTGGACTATAAAATCAGACAGGAATTAGCAGAGAATTATGTCTTCAATGATAAAATTTAAAATAACAAAGAACTAAATTGAAGTGCTGTTTGATGAATTATCACTTCATGAATCTAAATACTACTTTCTAAAGAAAAAAATTTACTCAGTTTGATTTACCACTGAGGAAAGAGATAGTATGATTTAAAGGAGGCTTTCAATTACATCAGCTCTTACAAAACTCCATTTGATCAAATTTATAGACATTGTGCACACATGTAGGTCCCTGGGAAAAGGGACTGCAAATGTAATGTTACACAGATATTGAGCACTTTATTACATTGTAAGGAAATCTTATATGGTATAAAAAAAAGATATTTATTGCTCAATATTGAATGCTTTGTCAAACAGATCAATTCACTTTCTATTGCTTCAAGCAAAAATGTTCATTTTGTCTTCCATGAGACATTGTCCTGCCTCCAGAAGTACCACGTTTACAGAGCATTATTTAAAAAAAAAATAAGTGTTTTAATAAAAAAGTATTTTTAAAATAAATCAGCAATGGTAAGTTGTAAAAATTTTGTTTAGAGATAAAAATATATTATTAATACTAAAGACATGAATGGCTTTTGATTGCCTAGGTTTTACAAATTAAACAAAAATAAATATATTTAATGTATTGTTTTATTTTACTTACTAATAACTACATTTGACTATGACTTCAAGCTGTGTGTTACTGTATCCTCACTTTCTGAGTGCGAGGGAGAGACAGAGAGAGAGAGAGAGAGAGAGAGAGAGAAAGAGGTAGATTTATCACAATTATTCAAGAAAGAAAAAAGACATATCAAAAGTTTATGCAATATTTTTGTGCTTGGTTTATTAGGTTTATCATAGCTGCTCATATATTCTTTCAAAAATTGTATTCATGAATCAATGTAGTATATGATACTTGCATTAACTTTAATGAATGAGTACATGCAATTGAAATATTATTTTTATTCCCCTTTTCTCCTCTCCCTACTTCCCTCCACCTTTAAGCACTCTTTACTAAGATTCTTTACTATTTTTTCAGTGCATGCGTATAACGTATGATTACATTTATTTATTTACTTACTTATTTATTTGTTATTTATTTATTTATTGTGTGTATTTTAGGGAAGAGTCTACAGGGTGCTCAGGGTCTCATTGCTAGATAGGACCTGTACTGATCCACCTGTTTAGACTCCCCAAGTGTGGAATTACAGGCGTGCACCACCACGCCCAGTCTCAATCCCAGGCTCAGTGTGCCCTGGGAGCCAGTGGGGGTCAAATTCAGGCCCTTTCATCTGAGCTACTTAGCCGGCCCTAATGATTACCTTCATGGTGTTCAGTTGCTACTCATACCTGAGGTCCGCCACATAGTTTCAAGTCTCCTTCACCTCTACCTCCTCTACCATCAGTCTCTTGAATTACTTTTCCTTTGCTGTTTCTCTTCATAACTTTTTTTATTTTGATTTTTATTTGTACCATGGATAACTCAAAGGAGAGAAACAATATGCATTTTATGCTTGTATGGCCGATTTATTTCACATAACATTATGGTTTTAAGATCTATATATTTTCCTGAAACTTTGCAAACTTGACCTTCTTTATAGTTGAGTAGTATTTTATTGCATGCAGATATCACATTTCCATATCCATTAATATGCTGAGCATTCTGCTGCTTCTAAGACTAAAGTACTCACAGTTGTGCTGCTATAAGCACTGATATGCATGTATTGCTGTAATATGATATCTTCAGCTCCTTGCAAGAGATACCTAGAAGGCAAAAGCCTAGAAAAAAATGGAATTTGTATTTTGGGTTTTTTGAAGATTTTGATATTAATTTTCATAGTTGCTATACTAGCTCATATTCCTACCAAAAATGATGTGGAAGAATTCTTTCATCCCCACAGCTAGGCCAGAATTTGTTGATTTTTTTCATGTTACCCTTTCTTTTTTGTGCTTGGTAGGAAGGGTCTACAGGGTGTTCAGGGTCTCAGGACTAGATCAGACTGATAGTGATCCCCCTGATTACAGCTTCCCAGAAGCTGGGATTATAGGCATGTGCCCCATGCCCTGTCTCAATCACCATGTCAGTGCACCCCTAGGACCAGGCAGGCATGGTAGGCCTGGGGATGAAGCAAGATTAAATGTTAGGGGCCGGGTAATGGCTCAGTGGAATAAGCGCTTCCCTGGCAAGCATGAGAGCCTGAGCTCAATCACCGCTTCTGCAAGAAAAAAAAGAAAAGAAACAAAGAAAGAAAGAAGAAAAAAGATGAAATTTTAGCACTTTTAAAATCCATTTCTTTAAGAGGCACAATGTGGTAGACATTTTCATGTTTATGTACCATTTGTACTTCAAATCATACATGCACACAAGGTCATTAGAACAGAACAACAATTGCAGAAGAAATAACAGCAATAATTTGGTGGGCCAAGTAGCTCAGTGGAGCAAGCACCTGCGAGCTCAATCCCCAAGCCTGCTGTGTTGTCCCTGCCTCTGGGACTCCCTGAGACAGCAATTGAGACTGGGCATGGTGGTGCGCACCTGTAATCCCAGCTCTTGTGGGGCTATAAACAACTGGATCACTACAAGTGCAATCTAGAAGTGAAACCCTGAACACACTGTAGACCTTTTCCTAAAAAAAATAAAATTAAAATTAAAAAAAAACAACAAGAATCAACAAATGGGATCATAGCAAATAAATACAACATGTTGTTGCTTGTGAGCAGGTTGAATCTTGTATAAGAAATAATATCTATCTGTAAAAATGATAATAGATATGCATATATACAATTATTTCACAATTAAGATAAATCCATAATAAACCTAACTTAAAAAATACTGGACAAATAAAGGAAACAGTCAACAGAGTGTAAAAACAATGTGTACAACTGATTTTTTTAATTAATTTTATTGAGAAACAAATAGCAATGGGACAATTTCAAAACCAAACAATAGGACAGTTTCAATAATTGATACATTACATGTTGTTTTCTTTGTAGTGGTTATTCAAAGTACAAGATGCAGACATGATATCTTGTCCAAACTCTATTAGTAAAAATATTTCTTCTCATTGAATTAAGAGAAAGTAGCTGTATATCTATCCTAACTATTCTGTAAATACAGATACAAAATGGTCCTTCAATTTGTATCCCTTTTTTGTTTAGTTTTGTGAGAGAAAAGTATTCCATTGCCATTTAAATACTGTAGGTGTGTGAATTCAGCAAACTCATCCAATATACTCCAGTAGTCTATAATAGTGTGTTATCTCTAAGATTGGCATTGTCAGAAGTTGTTGACTTGAGCCTTTTATAGCTCAGTGTATTAATATGGCTTTATTTTTATACCTTGCTTTCATACTTTTTTGCTGGATGGTTAAGACCAAGATAAAGCAAGACCTATATAATAAGAAATGTAACTTTTGTATCTGACAAGGTCAGTCAAATCTCCTCAAGATTTAGCTTGAAACTCTTTACCCCAGTTTTTAGATACTTTTTCAGTGTCAGCCATGTGGATGAGTCATAGCCATTGCTTGTCCAATTTGCTCTCTGTGAGAGCCTGACTTAAAAGAATATTTTCTCCACATGTGAGTGTCTTTATGCACACTCTACATCATTGATCACTTTCCTCTGTGGCCCCATAATCTCCTTAATCATAAAATTAGGGGCATCACTGAGTTGCAGGATAGTACAGTACAGATTCTCTTATGTCCTGAGTCTTAACTGACTTTGAAAGGCTAGGACCAAAATGTTGACTGTTCTTGTAGCCCTTCCTTTTCTCTAATGTTTGTTCTGCAAACTTAAGTTATTAACCCTCCAGAAGAGAAGCTTAATGATATTATTACCCTACAACATAGGCAGTTGAGCTTAACCTCACTATCTGTCTGAATATGAAACATCTTAGCCATAGCATGGAACAGGCATTTTCCATCAAGTATTGGTATGTTAAACTTTAAATCCCTACAGAATGTGATGAAAAAATATTTTTAAAAATTGATATAAACAACTACATATTTTTGCACAGAAATTTAGAAACCTAACTATATACAGCATTGTAGTGTGACAGTCATATGACATTTTTTTCTTGTCTCTTTTCACTTATTACTTGATTTTTAAAAATCTATTTGGTACTCGGTCTCTCTTCTAGCCTGAGTGAGACCCTGTATTGGGTCTCAGTAATCTCAGTAGGGATTACTACTGTAATGGTTAGTGCTGGGATTACAGGTGTGCACCACCATTCCTGGACTCAGTCACCAGCTCATTGTACCCTGGGGCAGAGCAACTTACAAAACTGAGAAACTATTTTGCTTCATATTCTTGAGACAGAGTACTAACATGTGGAATATGTAAAAGACTCAAAAATGAGACTGTCCAAAATCTAAGAAATGGATACGTGAAATTAATAGACATTTCTCAGAAGTACAAATCTTGTATATGCTTTCATTTGACTACTCCATATATGTAGTTTAAAACAAGAAGAACACTTAACATAATTTTTAGACAATTGTGAGTGTTCTGTGATTCAATAACAAAGTTTTGAACATTGTGATTGCTTAAAGATTAGCTGCTACGTAGATTCTGAATTCATGTGGTGTATACTTTGGACTCTACTACATTAAAATATATTTTCTTGAACTCTGAGGGGATCTTTACCTATGCAGCATTCTCTGACATCAATTCTTGCTGTATGGATATATATTAGTTCACTGAGTAGTGAAGATCATGAAGATGTTCACATATTTTATTTTGGGATACCAAGAAATCAAACTTGTTAATATCACCATTGAAACCATTAAGGACATAGAACTCTTGTGATAAGGTCAGTAGATATAAACTTTCAAAAATCGTAATTTTCCCCTGAATTTTCAAATATAATCATAGGCAATAAATAGTCACTTATCCATAAAGTGGAACTATCCTTCAGTGATTATTTCTAGAAAATGTGCTTAAAATACCCATACTCCAGTACATCACATGATCTCACTTAAAATAAAAAAATTTATGCCATGAAAAGTTCTCCTAGGGTTGTGATATAGCTCAGAAAAACAGTGTCTGCCTAGCAACTGTGAGGTCCTGAGTTTGATCCCAGGTATCAAAGACAAATGAACAAACAAATAAATAAAATACAACTAGTTTATGTCATGTCTCAAGCAGCTACTTAAGCACCTATACTGTAGACCAACATAACTCTTACCTTTGCGGTTTGTGTGCTGTGAGCTCTTTTCATTTTGTCACACAGAATGTTAAAAAGATGTGGGACAAGGGGTCATTCATGTATCACACTTCTAAAAAATAAACTAAATAAGAGGGAGTCTCTAGATAAAGGAGACATGAAGTACTTATGAACATTCAATAAAGTGAGGTGCTCTTTATACTTCACACATCATATATTTACATAATACGATACTTCTATATTTGTCAAAAAAATGTATACAAAGCCTACCACTATATAGAAAAATGCAACTTTTATCAAAATTCCTCATAATTAATCATGTTGTTGATATCAGTTCTTGAAGTGAATTGAGTGTCTTTTCAGGGACCATAAAATAAAGATCTAATTTTTTTTAGTAACAATTTATCACATGTCTTATCACTTAGTCCTCTTGATTTTATTATACATAGAAATTATATTATTTATAAATATAACAATAGCTAGATAAATGGGATAAATTAAATGTTAAGAAAAAAGTAAGTTTCTAATTAATGTTACTTTGCAATGTAACTCCAACTACAGCCAAAATTTTAAAATTTCATGTATATAAAAAAATTCTTGTGTGGGTATCCTCACAATTGGTTCACATTTGAATTTTATCATCTCCCAGGAAAGCCTTGGTGGTAATTAGTCATGAAATTCATAAATGAATCAAAGCCTTTCACTGGATTTATTTTTAACTTTTGAACTCTCATTGTAAATTATACATAAACACTTGGATTTATGCTGAGAAATGTTTAATAAAATCAATGAATGCAAAGACATGGAAAGCCTAGTCCACTGAATCCATTGTGTGGAACATAGGTCAATGGCATTTCTTCCAGCTTGAGATGCTGCTTTAAAATTCCTAAACTGACTTTGCATAATAGTTGTTTAAGTCATAGGGGAATTCTGGAGACATGGTTTAATTAATTCTTCATAGATAGGAGACTCAAGGACAGATAACAACATGGAAAAATGTTCAGGGATGTATTTTCCAGGTAAATATAAATAGATATGAGGTAGAATTTTTATAATTTCAATTGTGGATTGAAAGCACAAAGAAATTTCTAGTAGAGTAACAAATACAAAATAGATGGAAGTTATAAGAATATAGAAATAGAAAGCAATGTAGCATTTTCTCTTAAATCATCTAAATCATACCACGTTAAATATAGAACACATTCCTGCAAGGGTATAACACCAAGGGCAAACAGCTGCAGAGACTGTTTAAAACTAATGGCTTAAATTGTTTATTATTTTACTGAATTATTGTCTGGGGAGTTATTTCAGAACAGGATTTCTATGTGTGATGTTGGCAAGAAGCCCCCCCAGTGGCACTTAACGCAAAATCATCTCACTGGGAGACAAATCATTTTGTTCTCCAGAGAACTGAAAAACCCTCTGGCAACCTAAGCAAGTCATCCACCTAACAAAAAGCAAAATAAGAAGTCAAAGAATGCTCAGCTTTCCTTTTGGGGCAGTAATGAGTCATAAAATACATACTGATAAGTCATTAGTTATCACAAATTATTACTTACAATTTGAATTATGTGGAAATGAAAATATAACCAGGCCAAAATTCTGGATTTTGTGTTTCTTCCCCAAGTGCAGCCAGCCAATGCACCTGTCCTCTTTCTAGGGAAGATTTCTGGGCCCGTGAGGGTCACTTTCATGTAGTCTCCATGAGTTTCAGAAGATATTTGATGCTTGCATTCCTTCCCCTGAGAACTCATTCTGAGAAATAAAGTGAATTATTTATATATTCTGCTTATGAAAACTATAAACAGAAAAAGCAAAACAGATTTTAAAAAAAAGCACTTATGCATTTTTATTAGGAAACCATTAATAAAAAAAAAAACTACTAAATGTAAAGGCTATGAACTCAGGATAGAAAAAATACAAACAACCACAATAAAGGAACTAGGAAGAAAGTGCACATTGAATTTCTCAATTGGTGGTTATAGATCACTTGTTTTAATATACTAAATCTCTCAAAATCTAGCTGTGTTGCTTCAGATCCCAAGTGGCCAAGAAGAACATCTAAAAACGCAACTATCATGGAAGCTTTTGTGGATTTATAATCACTACAAGTCTATACCCATGCGCAAAAGAAAAAAAAATCAAATATTTACAAGTTTTATGGTTTAGTTTCCTCCTTAAGTGATCTAAGTTCAAGGACTCATCTAAAAGTACATGTGCTGGGTTCAGGGAGATGGCTCAGTAGAATAAGTACTTCCCTGACAAGCACAAGAGCCTGAGTTCCATCCCCTGGTCCACCAAAAACAATAATAGTAATAATACTAAAAAAATAAAACTACAAGTGTTTATTAATATAAAACACAATGTGTTAGAGTAAAAGTCCCATCACCATTAATCCCCCTCAGTTGGATAACATTTGTCCTGTGGTTCTTGCCTTGTTTGGCAGCAGTCCTGGATCTTTAGCAGATATGCTCAGAACCCCAGTGAGTCATGCTGCTGGGTGCCACTCAGTGGAAGGAAAGGCTCCCTAAAATGCCTGATCCACATCCACCTCAGTATCTGAAGCTGTGTTACTTCTGGTTCTTCTCCAAATTAAAAAAAAAAAATGACAATGAAACAAAACAATTTGAATCAATTCAGGACATTAAGATAGGCAGGATTTGGGTCTGGGGAGGGTGAGGTAACTTGGTGGTCAATGTGCCTGACTGGCAAGGAAAAGTTATCCAGTTCAATCCCCAGTACTGCGTGCCCGGCCAAAACCTGTCATGGTAGCACATGGCTGTAATCCCAGCACTGGGGAGGCTGAGACAGGAAGATCACTATGAGTCTAAACTGCATGGAGAGACCCTTTACCAAATATATAATGATTTTTAAGAAGTTAAAAATAAAATGATAGCTGGGACCATGTAATTACTGGCACTCATGTAGAAGAACTTCCAGTACTGCTTCAAAAAGTGGCAAAAAAGAAAAGTATGTTCCCAGGTGGGAGGAGTACTTCAGGGGGATGGAGAGGGAAGTGCTTTTCACTGTGATATGCTTCAAGACTACCATTAGTCAAGCTTTCTGATCTAACAGCATATTTTACAGGATACCACATTTTATTAAAGCTACATGACAGTCCTAGTATCTAGACAAGTACATAAGTTACATTGATTACCTTTCCAGTACTCCCTGAGAACTCAAAGAATTATCTCCTTTGAGGGTCTCAAGGCCCATTTAAGTCAACTTTTCTCTTTTCTTTCCTTTTCTCTCTTCTCTTCTTTCCATCTTTCTTTGTACTGAAATCAAACTCATGTTTTCCTATTTGCTGGGCAAGTGCTGTGTCACTGAGCTGCATCCCCAAAGCTTAGTGAACTTTTTAAACCCAAAAGTCCAAACCCCATTTTGAAGAAAGAATAAAAAAAAAAGGATCTTATTAATTTTATTAAGTACACAAAGATTGTTTAATAGGACCTAATAAAACACCCTTTTATTTTTTATTTTTTGTCTTTTTTTAAAAGTATTTGATACAGGGTCTCACAACACAGTTCAGACTCAGTGATTCTCCTGTCTCAGCCTCCCCAGCACTGGGATTACAGGCATGCGGCAACTATGCTTGGTTTCAGTTGCCAGCATGGCATGCTCAGGGTCCCTGGGGAATCAAACTGATGTGCTTACTCTTTCCAGGCAGGCACTTAGACAACTGAGCTATCTCCTAAATCCATACATTTTCAACTTTATTGGATTGGGGTGAGTTTGTTTGCATTTGAGACAGGGTCTACAAGGACTCACTGAGTAGATTGGACTCATAGTGATCAGTCTGTTTACAGCCTCCCAAGTGCTGGGATTATAGGAGCGCACCACAACACCCAGTTTCAATCACTGTCTCAACTTGTCCAGAGGGATTGGCTGGCACAGCAGGCCTGGGAATTGAACTCTTTGGCCCTTGTGTCTGCCTAAGCAGGTGCTTTAATCTGCTGAACTATTGGGCCAACCCTAGATTAGAGTGTTTATTGTCCTTTTACTAATAATTAAGAGTGCATCTGTAAGGGGGAACTAAAGTAGCTTTAAAAATTCAAGTTGCAGGGTCATCAACAGAGTGATCAGAATGGTTCAAAATATGCATAAGGAGTAAGATAAAATAAGGAATCCAGGAAGAATAAACATATTTACATTCCTGAGTTTTGAGGTCTATTTCACTTTCCTTTACTCTTGTCTCTTGTACAAATACTTCTTTGTTTCTCATCCACAGTTTTGGCTATAGCATGTATTTTCATTATTTGATGGCCTTCTTTCCGCTAATGACTTCACTCTCCTAACATTAAAACTCTGTTTCTTTTGGTGCCAAAAAGTCCCAGAAGTACCTCCTGCTCCAGGTTTTTGCTGTACCTGCAGCCGAGCCTCATCCCAAGTTCTTTCCTTTACTCTGAAACCCAGAAATCAAGACACCCTTCAGTAGCTCCCAGTTGATGCTGTGCCAGTGAAAGCCAATTGGAGAATTCCCCAAACTGATGGTCAGGCCTGAGGATACAGCTGAGCTGTGACTGTGTCCCTGGGCTTGATCCTCCATACTACACACACACATTACACACAGAAAGCAGTAATTTGGACAATTTATGTGTAGTATCAAAATATAATATTCACTAGTTGGGAGTTACTTTAAATACTCTTTATCCAATTATCTTATGAGACAATAGACACTATCAGAGAAGGAAAAACAGTGCCTTTTTATGCTCCAAATTCAGTTCATTAATTCCATAAACCAGAAGTAGAAGTACTACCAACACTGTCATCATTATTATTACTCAAGCTCCATTCAATACTTGCCTAAGATATTTTGTACTATAATAATTTACTTTTCAGTGGCCATTGACCCAAATTTATCTAAGACCAGAGATGGTAAAATGATCAGGAGAGAAGGATGTGTGTGGAGGGAAGCCAAAGCAAAGGAGGGCAAATTATTGGGAATATATGATTTTGAGACCCTTACCTCTAGGCAAAAGCAAATTAAGGTTCCAGGAAAGGAACATACATGCTATAGTTAGCAATTAAAAAGTAACCCACAGGTAGAATATAGCCAAATTAAGGGAGAATTTATCATGCCAAGATATCTTCATGGAAGATTGCATTTTAAGCACTGTTATATGTAGGACTCAGACTTCTGAACAGTAGTGTTTTTTTTTTTTTTTTTTTTTTTTTTTTTTTTTTTTTTTTTTTTTTTTTTTGTGTGTGTGTTTTTTTTTTTTTTTTTATTGCTCCAAGGCAAGGGCTTAGAGAAATAGACTAAGCTTGGGTATGAAACAAAAAAAAATGAAATTTTAGGGACCAGGGAGTTATCTCAGCAGCATAAGCACCTGCCTGGCAAGCACAAGCTCCTGAGTTAGATCCCAGCTACCAAAAATAAATGTATAAATAAATCTGAAATTTCAATAAGATTCTGCACTGGTTGTTATGAGACACTATGAAACTGGATCTTTATCTGGTTTCTTAATGAAAAAAGATGAATCTTTTTTTAAGTAAGACTGTCATGTAATCAGGATGAGTGCAGAATGTGTGTGCAGGTATGCATGTGTATGGGGTGTGTGCATATGTGTGTACAGTGTGCATATGCCATGGTGTGTGTCTCTGTGTGTGTGTGTGTGTGTGTGTGTGCAAGTGTTTAACTTTGGAAAGGAGATTATAGAACATCCAAGTAGAAACCCATCTGTAAAACCTAAAATAAAAAATGTCACTAAGCTTCTATCTACATAATAAAGCTCATGAACTGTGAGCTGATTCAAAAAAAAATCATGCACTTTGTGTTCATCACATTTTCTTATTAAAATCTGTACATGATTTATATTTTGGCATTCCCTGGCCTGCTAGAAGAGCAAGGTAAAGGTAACATATACCTCTGCTTGGATGCTGTGGAGTGTTCCGCCTGCATGGGCTCTCAGCAGAAACCCGGCCAAGACTGGAAACTCAAGGCTAGAGTTTAAATATAGCAATATACAATTTCTCTGTATATTAACTATGTTTGACAGGTAATTCTGTGATCCAAATTTCATTGGCTCCAAACTTAGTTTTCTCACAGAACTATCATTCAGCTCTTGCAGATATGGGTACAATTTTATCCAGAAAATATTTTAAGTTCATAAAGAGAAGAAAGAGTATCACACATCCCACTGGGGAAGCCACAGAGCAGCTTTTGCTGTTTCCCTTTGGGAGAGACCAACAGTGTTTGTAGGAAAAGGAGAAGTTTTGCAACCCAAATCATCTCTCTGGAACATTATACTTTACGATGACAGGAAGTGTCAAGAATTGTGATTAACTCTTTAATATAAATGCTTCCAAAGTGACAGTTGCAAAATGTAATTCAAAAGACAATATAATTTGTTACTTGCAAATAAATGTAGATATTGAGTGATAGGAGAAGTAAAAATGATATATGAGGAGGAACTCTTTCAAATCCACATAAATATCAGTTTTTGAGCAGAAAGGTAAAGCTCATCAGAAGAGTGCTGGGCCCTAGGTTCAGTCCCCAGCAATACAAACACCCACATACACACACAAATAACAACAGCAACAACATCACTACCACCACCACCATTTTCTAATTATTTTACTTGTCAAAAGAAGTGTATGTTGAATATTTTCCTGAAATAGATTTTATCATAAAAGATGCTATTCATTAAGGAAACAACTTCTGTGTTCTTAATTGTTCAACTGATGTTCAGCAAGTGTGCTTCCAGCTTCATGAGACTCAGGCCTTTCTACTTTGAGAAGCAACTTTTTTATTAAACAAAGGTATATGTTCACTAAGTTCTTGTGAACTTTGTCTCCATCGTATTATTCTATGAGTCATATGCAAATAAGACTCCCTTGTGGACCGATTTTCCTTCCTTGATCAAGCACATTTACTCTGGATCTAATCTTAGTGCTCCATCCTGTTCTCATCTCAAACATTTCAATAGAAAAACAGCTCCTCCTTTTAAGAGGCCAGCCAGCACTCCCTCATGATAGGATTTTCCAAGTCTGCTTTGCAAAAATCACCTGCATCAATTAACAAATCTCTCTGAGACACATTTGGAATGAAAGAGTATGCCACATATAGAAATCTTACATCTATTGTATATGCTATTCATTTCTCATTGTTTATTAGAATTCAAATTTATTCATTATTAATGTATTTCTAGTGGATGTATTTGAAGATATATCATGGGATTGCCTGTCAGAAAAGATTATATAGCATGTTAAATAGGAGGATTTTCACATCAAGATTCTATCCAAATCTAACTCCCAGATGGAGGTTCAGACATCCTGTGATTTTTTTTTCCCCTTAGTGACACAACCTACAGAAATTTGTGTTTTCCCCAATCCTTATTCATTGATACATCCCAGAATAAACTTACCCACATACATTAAACTCTGTGCAAATTATTTTCCCAGTGGTGCTAATAGCCCTTCCCATAGGACCTACATATTTCTACCTTTATATCCCCAGAATTACCTAGAATAATAATTAATACAAAAAAAGTTATGAGATTTGATTTGGTGATATCATAAATAGCATGTTATAAAGAATAGACTAGACTGGAAACTCCTTTCACTTTAAACATCCAGTAGCAGAAAGGAGGCTTCCTACTGATGACCTAAACCCCCATGCAGCTTGCTGCCTGAAGGCCCGAAGCTAGGCCAGCTAGCTCAGTACTCACTGTCCCATCTGGCATGTAATAAAGGTCCTAGGAAAGTTCTTCCTGAATGAAGCAAACAGGTCGTGAGATGTATTTCTGTATATCTCCCAGACTGAGTTTCTCCTTTTTGAGAATTTTTCCTCAGACAAAGGAAGGCCCCATAGTCACTGAAGCCCCTTCCATGTCTGTAACTAATTTGACCCATAGTGTTGAAGCCAATCTAGTCCTCCTTTATTTCTGTAGAAGAATATTAGATGAGCATGCTACACTACATTACAGGGACTAACAATGGCAGAGAAGATGTATGGTTTGGGTGGAATGGCCTCGTGATCCCACGGTTACCAACAGGACAATGGTACTGATAAAACCAGGAAGATTGGAGGAGAGAAGCAAATGGAAAAAAACCACAAGAAGGGGGCACATGGAAGAAGGCGAATAGGTGTGGTTTGCCCAGCATCCGGTCTCACCTGCTTTTAACCTTTGAGTGGCTCACTCATCCCTGTCCTTAGTGTCTGAACTTTACCACAGGGAAGTAATGTGACAGTTGCTTGCATTCAATGTATCTTTCTTGCTAGATTATTCACTGGTTCAGACATCCTGTGATTTCAAGAAAAACTACATAATGGCTACAAAACTAAAATGAGAATGACAGGACTTTAAACTACTAGTCAGAGGACTTGAGTAGTAGGGCTAGCTCTACTTCACAGGGTAGCTGAGTAAGGAACCATATCTTAGTTGACATCTGTGTGTTTATATTCCCTAACTTGTGTGATTCCTTAGTGGCCCCAGTCACATCAAGATTATAGCGTTTATGCTAGGGAGATAGCTCAGCATAAGTGTCTGCCTGGCAAGCACAAGGTCCTGAGTTTGATTCCTTCTACAACAACAACAAAAAAAATGATTAATAGCATTTAATTCACCAAATATTTCCAAATACTCAGACAGTTTGTAATATTTAAAATATATTCAGCATATTTATAATAGTTTTTAGTTTTTACTTAGGGGCTGAAATTAACTTGGGACAGTTGCCTTTTAAATTTATTTTGTATTCTTTCACATTCAGGTATCACGAGACAGCATTTTATTCCAAGATCATTCCAAATAACATTCATGAAATAAAACATTTTTAAAATAAGTTTTCTAATCCATGTGCATGGAACACCTGTCCCTTTTTATATTTATAAAGGGCTCTTTCATTAAAAATTTAGTATCACAACTTTATGTCCTTTTGTTCAGAATATATATTGTAGGCTTGCTAACAACATTTACTACATTCCAGGGGCATACGTAAAAGTAAACTGATTGGCACAAGGCTATGATGGCAACCAAAATAGATCCAACAAATAGGAAAAGATGGCATGATACAAAAAAACAAGTGTTTATCATGTCAAATCGAAGTCTTCTAATAAATCTTTCATGTTTGTTTCTATATAGTAAGCTGATAGTGTTTTAGCCTAAGTTACACTTCATTAGGTGATAAAATGCATTTGTAATTCATAATTTACTCTATTTTTTCTCCTATTAAGTACTACAGAATATGTCTAATGACCCAAATTTAATAATATGCATAAAAATATATTTACATTATATAATATCTGCATGAAATACTTTAAGTATTCTCTCATAACGTGGTCCAAGTCCAAAATGTTAATTTTGTTCATGCAATTATAGATGATATGATCATAACATAAGCTTCCATAGGATGACCAAAGTTAAAAGGATGGCAGAATTATCATTTGGATCCTAAACTCATGCATATCCCTACAACATTAAGCCCCTGACTGAACCAATATACTGGCACCGTTCATTTGCAGGACAGGCATGCAGACAGCAATTAAGAAACCAGTGCTGTGCCTTCAGGAGCCTTAGTTGCAGAGTGCAGATTCATTTCAGTGGAGCAGAATATCAATATATAAGATGCAAAGGAAAGGCAAGAACCATCTTAAAATAGAGCCTCTGGGAAATAAAACCTACATATATGTGGGAAAAAAGAAACATGGTTTAGTTGAGCTAGGATAGAAACTGTATCAAGTGATTAGTAGGAAATCAAATTGGAAATTTATTTTGGGACCAGATCATTAATAAGATAAGTAAATAAAAAATTATTAAAACACTGAAGGTATGACTAGTAAGTTTTAAAGAGAAAAATGATTTGGAATAAAGGAAACAGTATGTATTCTAATATTCTGGAAGTTTGGGGTAGGAGAACTGCAAATTTAAGTCCAACCTGGGTTATTTAGTGAGACTTGTCTCAAAATTAAAAATAAAAATGAGTCTGGGGATTTAGCTCACCAAGAACATCTTGGGTTGAATATTCAGTACTGCAAGGAGAAGTTAATAATTACTAAATTGGGCACAGTGTTACATGAAAATAATCCCAAATGCTTACAATATAACAAGAGTGAAATATACTTATTACAAGGCAGCAACTACTTTTTGTATAAGAGAACTGCTCTGTTACATCCCATATTTTGCATTATTTTACTTTTTATCACAAATATTGGGCTGGCCAGATAGCTCAGCAGACTAAAGCACCTGCTAAAGCAGAGCTCAATAGATAGGATTCCATCCCTGGTGTGCCATGCCATCCCCCCCCCCCGGGGCCCGCTGGGACTGCAGTTGAGATGGGGCGTAGCGATGTACGCCTGTAATCCCAACGCTTGGAAGGCTGAAAACAGGATCACTACAAATCTGATCTAAATAGTGAAACCCTGTAGACCCACTACTGGATACACAATTTTTAAATCATAAATATTGTCCCCCTTGCATTTCAGAAAAAAACAGAATGTAGTCAACCTTAACCGAGAATCTGAGACAAAAAAATCACCTTTACTGTCCATGCCTAATTCAATATAACATCCAATGAGCACATTCTAGATGTCTGACATGGTCATAATATTTTCAAAACCCTTATCTCATTCAATCTTTTCCAAAATAGTACCTGGAAAGTTCTGCTGTACCTGGTACTTTCTGAGGCTGAGGCATATGCTCAAAGTTGTTGTCTCTTAGCCAACATATAGTGTATAATTTTAAAATATAACCTCTTACTGTGGGGTCAAAAGCCCTCTCACATGTTCTTAGTTTATGACTTTCCATTGCACACCTGCCTGCCCATTTTTCTCAAAATTGGTGATTTTGGCTTTAATCCAAGTAGAAAAAAATGTATCAGTCCTCAGTTACCTCCAACACTTGACCAGGGAACCACTGCTATATTCAGCTCAAGCATGGACACAAGTTGTACTGGGTAGTGCTTTCTGCATGTAGTGACAGATTCCTTCTGAAGAGGGTGCTAAAAAGCCACTGAAAGTTCTCTTGGACCTCTTTTCTCTCTTCCAAATGAGGTCCATTGATAATGGCCAAGAAGATTGTCTCAGCTGGGACATCAGACTTGATGATAGCCAAGAAAAAAGTAAAACAGGTCAGAGAAGCTCATTTTGGAACCAGGCAGTGGAACTTCAGCAGAAAGGCTTGGTTTGAAAACTAGGCAGTGCAATGTTAGCTCAATGTGGGACCCTGTGGTGCAACTCCCTGCAGGGCAACTAGGTGTGAGACCCAGTGACCTAAAATAGGAGCAGAACATCTAGTCAGTAGGGTACAGTGGGCTCACTTCCATGGGTGTAGCAGGAAGAAGCCAAGCACAGCAGCCAGACCCAATCCAGGCCCAACTGGTTGAGTTCAAGTTCAATAGATCCAGACTCTATGAGCTGAGACGTACTGCTAGGCCCAGTGGGGACAGACCTAGACCCAGGCCTATGGGAGCATTCTCTTGAGATACAGGTGGCAATAGACAACTGCGGTGAACTAGTCTGAGAGAAAGTCTCCAGGTACCTCAAGGGAAAGTAGCCAGACTGTACTCAGAAGAACTAATTTAATTATAAATTACCAATTTAATATCTGCTTAGCAGTACAGTCATAATGTTTGCTCTTATGGTCTAAAATACAAACCCATTTGTTACAAAGTTTGTCAATTGTGAAATCTAAATAGAATTGTTAATTGTATTACTGTAAATTTAAAAACCTGCCTTAACCACGTTTTCTGTCTTGGATAATAATATCAGAAGCCACTAGAGTAATAACCTCACTGAAGCTCTATACAGAAAGACAGAGGACAGTGCCAAATAGAAACCAATATCTCACTAGCAAGCAATAGAGAGTGCAAAACTTTAAGACACACACAAAACAGGAATGTCTGACACAGAATTACCTAAAGAATGGAGTCTTTATGAAGTGGCTCTAATCACAGTGATACAGCTAACTCCTACCAAACCTTCACAAAAATATTTATCACTGAAATAAAAATAAAAAGTTTTCTATGAATTGAAAATAACAAAAAGAAAGAGCAAAATGCAATCTCAGGCCTAAACTAATCCAGAACAAACACAGGAGACCTTAGCATAGAAGAAAGTGAAAGTCACACACCTGAAATCTCTCAAATAATAGCATCAGAAGAAAAGAAATAACTGCAGAAAGGTATGGAGAAATTCAGATCTGAAAAATAGCATCCAAATAAAGAAACAACTGAAGAAAAGTTCAAAGGAAATCAGATCAGAAATAAACTCCCAAGTAAAAAAAAAAAAAAAAAAAAGGAGAACTATAATGGAAGAACTACAAAGGATTTCTAAAGAACATACTAATAAAAAATAAGAGCAGAATACAAAAATGTTGGAAACCTTGAATGAGAAATACAGAAAAGGAATATAATGCATGAAACAGATTCAAAGAGAGATTCAGAAAATTAAAAACTCAATTAAAAGTTAGTAAACTAGTCTGAATGAAAGTGGAGACAGACTTTTGGACCTTGAAGGCACTTTCAGCTAGAAAAAGGCAAAGAAAAGTCTCTTCAACTAGAATCCACAAAATAATAATTTAACATCTGCAAGACCACGCAGAAATGAACAATGTAAGATGAAGGGGCAGCATTGAGAAAGAAGTCAGCACAAACATGAGAATACACACATGGAACATTTTCTAAAATACACAACCTACTAATTTGACAATGCTTAAGTGTATGCAAAAAAACCCAAAAGTTATCCCATGCATATTATTGACCATATTTATGTAGGCAGTAACATTATTAGTCATAGTATTGACTAATGTTGAGTGGAACACTGCGTATATGCCCACTAAGTCCATTTGTTCAAAGGTATGGTTCAGTTCTGTACTTCTTTGTAAATTTTTTGTCAGCTTGACCTATCTTTTTCAGATAAGTGGGTGTTAAGGTCCCCTGTTAAGTTTGTGGTATTGAGTATTACATTTTTCATGTCTATTAAAATTTATCTTATATAGTTCTCTTCCCCCATATTTGGTCCATACATACTTATGACTGCTATCTGTTACTGAAAATAATGACAAAGGAAACCACAAAACTCCCTAAACATATGAAAATTAAGTAACATCCTCTTCAGCAAAAAATGGATAACAGATAAAATTAAATGAGGAATTAAACAATATCTATGATCCAATGAAAATTCAAGCATAAATTACTGTAATTTGTGGGATGCAATGAAAGCAGTTTTTAGAGGGAAATTTATAGTGGTTAATTCATGTCTTAGTTAAATTGAATGAGTGCAAATGAATACTCTAATGCTAAACCTGTAGCTTCTAGAATAAAACTGCAAACCAAGCCCTAAGCACAAAAATGGGAGGAAATCATAAAGATCAGAGCAGATATCAATGTAGTAAGACAAAGAATTGTAAAGAATGTGAAGAATTAACATTAAGATTAAGATGAAAGATTAAGGGGCTGGGAAGATGGCTCAATGGAATAAGTGCTTTCCTGGCAAGCACGAGGGCCTAAGCTCAATGCCCAGTTCTGAAATTGATAAACCCATAGCTAACCTCATCAAAAAAGGGAAACAACTCAAATTCAAGCAATAAGGAATGAAAAGGCTGAAATTATTATAGATCCTGTGGAAATTCAGGAGATCACCAATAGTTACTAGGAAAATCCTTGCTCTCACAGAATTGAAGACACAAAAGAAATGGATGACTTCTTAGAAAATACAAAAACTGAATCAAGAAGATATAAAGCTCTCAATAACAATATCAGGCAATGGAATTCAAGATGCAATGCAAAAAATGTACTGAAAAAGAAAGGCTTGGTTTCTGAGGGACTGAGCAAAATTATACAAGAAATTCAAAGATTTAATCCAAATAGTCCCCAAACTCTTCAAATAAATTGCAAATGATACAATGCTCCCCAAAAAATGATTCTTGAAGGCAAGTCTTATACTGATATCAAATCCAGAGAAAGATTCAGCCAAAAATAGAACTACAGACAATCTCTCTCATGAACACAGATACAAGAAATCCTCAATAAACTCCTATGAAACAGAATTCGGCAAATCATCAAGAAGATTACACACCACAATTGGGTAGGATACATCCCACAGATGAAGGAATGGTTCAACATACACAAACCTATAAACATAATACTGTATATAGAGCCAAAACCAAAAACCATGTGCTCTTCTCAATAGAAGCATAAAGGTCTTTTGGAAATGCCCAAAGCTCATTCATGATCAAAGCCCTACAGAATATTGGAATATATGGCTACTATCTCAATCTCTTAAGTGTCATCTATGACAATCCAACAGCCAACGTTACTATAAGTGGGAAAATACTGAAATCTTTTACTCTCAAATCAGGTGCAAGTCAAGGAAGTCCTCTAACACCACTTATATTCGATATAACTCAGAAATCATTAGCTAGAACCATTAAACAAGAGAGAGAATAAGTACAGGTAAAGAAGAAGTTTAAGCTGTCATTATTGGCAGATGACATGATACTCTATTTGGAAGACCCAGAAAACTCCACCAAGAAGCACCTACAATTGATGAACAAATTCACCAGCATAGCAGGTTACAAAGCCAATACTCAAAAGTTAATGGTATACCTTTACCCAGAAAGCAAACACACTGAGAGAAAAATAAAAGAAACAGTACTTTTCCCAATAGCATTCAAAATGAAATACTTAGGAGTAATTTAGTTAAGGAAGTAAAGATCTACACAGTACTCTGAAAAATGTGATCAAAGAGTATTCCTTGCTTCTGGATAGGAAGGACCAATATTATAAAGAGGCTCATACTCTCAAAATTCTTATGTAGATTTCATTCAATCTTTATCAAAACATCATCAACATATCTCACAGATCTAGAAAAATCATTCCTAAAATTTATTTTCAAGCAGAAAAGATCTAGAATATGAAAGGTAATCCTAGGCAACCAAGGCAAGGTAGAAGGCATAACAATTCATGACTTGACGTTATATTACAAAGCTACTGCATTAAAATCAGCATGTAACTGGCAAAAAACAGACATGAGGATCAACAGAGCACATTAGAAGATGCGGATACAGATACAAACACACTCAGCCACCTTATCTTTGACAAAGTGGCTAAACATATTCACTGAAAGAATGATAGCCTCTTTAACAAATGGTGCTGTAAAAATTGGCTTTCCACATACTGGAAACTAAAACTAGACCTGGGTCTATCATTATGCACTAAACTAAAGTCAAAATGGATTGAAAATCTAAACATAAAAGCAGAAATATCAAATCTCCTGGAAGAGAAAGTAAGTGGAAATCTTAAAGACATGGGGGGAAACAGACAGTTCATGAATGAAAATCAAAGTGCACAGGAAATACTTCAAACAATCAACATTTAGAACCTCTTCTCATTGAAAAGATTTTGCATGTCCAAAGAAATTACAGAGTGAAAATTCAACCCACAAATTTGGAAAAATTCTTAACCAATTTTGACTCATATAAAAGCCTTCTATCTAGAATACATAAAGAACTAAAAAACATGAGGACCCGAAAACTTAAAGACCCAATCCCAAAATGGCCATCTGAGATGAATACACACTTCGCAGAGGAAGAAAGACAAGAGGCAAATAAATACCAGAAAAAAAGTTGCACATCACTGGCCATTTGAGAAAAATGCAAATGAGAACATCATTAAGATACCATCTCACCATAGAAAGAATGGTTATCATAAAGAAATGAACTAACAATAAATGCTGGACAGACTGCATTGAAAATGAAATCCTTCTCCACTGCTGATGGGAATGTAGACTGGTGCATCCACAATGGAAATCAGTGTGAAGTCTCCTCAGAAAACTCACAGTGGAAGTCCCATTCAATCCAGGTACTACCTTTCTGGGTATTTTCCCCAAAGAACTGAAAACATACCAGAGTGATAAATGTACACCCATGTTTATCACAGCACTATTTGTTATAGCCAAATGTTGGAAGCAAACAAAACTCCCATGTCCTGAAGAATGGATGAAGAAGATGCAATATTTTTATATAAGGGGTTACTACTCTGCTATAGAGAAATACAAAATCAAAGCCTTCATAAGTATGCAGATGTAACCGGAGGCTATACCAATAAGTGAAATAGATCATGGGTAAATATCATATTGTCTGCCTAGTGTGAGAACAAAAGAAAAACTAAAATCTGAAAAACAACAGATATGCTGAAACAGAAAGAAAAGGAACTTCATGATTTATCAATGAAGATTAGAAAAAGGAAAAAAGATATGAAGAAAGGGGGAAAACATGCAAGTATATATACAGGATAGTTGAGGTCGCTGTACTAAGAATTTCCATCATTTTTTTTTGAAAATAGAAGTTAATGTATAGAATTTTCACCTTGAATAACTGTACACTTATATCTGTGATCTAAGAAACTATATTGAGAATACAAAGCCATGCTTGAATACTTGTCATCTTGGTCTTCTGAAAGTGTACTGTTTCTAATGTCATATCAGTTATTACTATACTCTTTTCAAAATAAATTTTCAAATTTTTCTTAAAAAGACAAGAATAAAAATTTGGGGCCAGGTTGCTGGTTCAGTAGAATAAGTACTTGTCTGTCAAGTGCAAGGGCCTGAGTTCAATCTCCGATTCTGAAAAAAAAAAAAAAGAACAAAATTGTATGGATTCTTGGAAGCAAGCAGTAACAGTCAATCATATTTCCAATTGCATATTAACAGATATAACCATATCTGTTAATCTGAGCAACAGATTTGATGATAAAAATAGATCATACAGCAATCATTGTTTATCAGCTATTCTTGATTTGAAAATCTGTAACACCTGTAGTATGTTACCCTTTTTCTTTTTGCTACTGAACTTTGTTTTTGCTTTTGTTTTTACTCTTCAAACTTAAATTAAATTTTAAAAAATAATAAACAAAAAAATCAAAAGTAAACAAAAATATTGCCTCAGAACACATGATCCGTTGTTTCTATCTCTTTGCTAGTAATTAAGTTAGTCATTCCCAGCCTCTGAGGCTGCAGCTCTCCTCACAACCATGTTTTGTACTCGCAGTTTGTGACAGGTCATTTCCGAGGAGCCTCACCCTAAGGTTCAATGAGCAATGTGTGGTTCTCATTACCTGCTCATCCAGGCTCTGCGTGCTCTCTTCTTCTTGTGCCTAATCCTACAAACGCTGCTTCCATTTTATCACAGATGCTCTCAGGGCTGACCCTGTAGGACTGAGAATCCCACCAAACCCAGATCATGATGGACATACAGGGACACATGGCTATTCAGTGTCCTCTTGCAGACTTCAGTAATGTTTATGACTTATTACATGCTGAAATATAGGCCATACTTTGTTCCTGAATGTTGCACCTGTGTACTTTGGGGGCTTGACACAAGCAACATAGCAGCATTTCCCTCTCTAGCTGTTTATCTCTCCCACAAAGCAGGGCTTTTATAGACCTATTTTCAGGGCTGCTGGCAATGGAACCTGCACCTGTGGTAGCACTTTTTCCCATTTTTTGTATTGTTCAAGTCTGGCAGCCTTTGCAATCACTGGAACAAAAATCAACCTAAACGTAAATTGTCCTTCTTTCAAAACATGTAGACATCTGCCAGACCTTTGACTTCTTTTCATAGTGATGAATGGGGCTAAACTAGTTATATAAGACTACTTAAATCCTGAAATGTTCTTCAGTCTGTTATTCTCCAAGTCTTCTTGATTTATCTGTTATGCTGGTATGTAATTGGATCTCACCAAGGGATCCACCATACTTGCCTTTCTATCTTATTATTACTATAAGCTGCCAGCTCCTTGATAGTGGAATTCTCAGCCAGTAGAACTGTGAGCCAACAAATGTCTGGTAATTATAAATTATTTGGCCTGTGATATTCTGATACAGAACCAAAGAAAGTGGACTTACATGATACTCTCCAGAAAGATTCATCATTATACATAACCATAAGATTGTAAAGGATACCTTCTAGCATAATCATAAGATTGTAAGGGATAGCTTCTAGCATAATCCACTATTCTCCTTAGAAGTAGGAGAGACTGAGGCAGAATTCACTTTACTTTCATCCTTGCCTGAAGTATTTATGTAAAAGACATCTGGACCAGCCAACTTTCCTTTTAGCCTTGCCTAAATTATCCCATCCCTCACTCTGTCCCCTGCCCTTTAATAGCTTCACACACAAGTAGGAGATAAAGAGGAAACAGTTCAGAGCCAGACCACGTGCCCATGCTTAGCCATATGTCCCTCTACCTGAGTCCTTACATCTAAAGGATATAGGGGGCATCACAACCCTATGGTAACCCTGTACCAATACAATATAGGGGACACCACATTCCTGCCAAGCCAACATAGCAACAAAGAAACTTTATAAACTGGTAGAGAACAAAGCATTTGGTCTTTTGTGTTTCCCAATTTGGAGGGGAAAGGACACTGGTGGCTGGCTAAATTAATAAAGGCTCTCTGATTCCTTTAATTTTGTCTCCTGTCTGCAATATATACAATCCTGTCTACCACAAAGTAAATGAGTTAACATATCCCATAGGGCAGGTGGGAAATGTAGACTCCTAGGAATCCTATGTGAATGTTTATTGCTTTGCATCTCTTTCTTGGTATAAAGGAAAAGCAAATGCGAACCTTACAGTTGTTGCATGTCAGCAGTGTGAGCCCCTGTTGGCTAGGCTTTAAATGCTACTACACTTGCTAATGCACTACTCCTTCATGGTGAAGTTACAGGGATGCCCTTCCATCCTCCAGAACCACTGGTGCTTAGTGCTGACTGTAAATGAAGTACAGCTGAGATGAAATCAATTCCTCTGCATATTTTATGTCTTTACATCATCCTCAAGAACTAGATATTCCTTCTCTTTTATTTATCTTAGCCAGGAGAGCAGAGATTTTACAGGCTATCCCTCCATTTCCTAATTTGATACCTTCTGTCACAATCCCCAGAGATACGATCCTTCCTTTCACTTAGGCATATGGGAAATGAGAAATGAGCCTTGGGAAGGTCCCAGGGACTCTGAGTGCTCTCTGAACAAGAAAGAGACAGGGTTTCTTTGATCAGCTGCCTCCTTTGGGCCTCCACCCTAAAAGAGGAATTGTAGCAGAAAAAGGGGAATTATAGCAGTCGACATTCCCAAAAAACAATATTAAGATTGGCCTTTGCTTAACAGTCCTTTAAACAAGGTTGAAAGTCTCTGTAAAGGAGAATTCTCATTTTTGATTCAGCCATTCCTCTTTCTGTAGTTGCTATATCTGAAATTTAGAAAAAAATTACATCTCATTGAAATGCTCACTTGCTGTCTCTGGATCAACCAACATTTCTTTTTGGTTACCCAGCGAACTTTACCCTTGTTGGATACCTGCTACATTGCTTCGTGAGAATTTTGTATTCCCTTTAGGTCATCTAGAGTTTTCTTGAAGTTGGAACCCCAGTTGTCATTCTGATTCAGCTATTCATTGCAATTCTTTTCCTCCATCTGTGTCTGTTTTATATTTCTCTAATAGAATATCACAGACTAAGTCATTTATAATAACCAGAAATCTATTGACTTATATTTCCACATGCTGATAATTTCAATACAAAGGAGCTTACATCTCACAAGGATTTTCAAGCTGCAAAACATGTCAGAATTTTTCATAAGTAGAGAGACACAGAGATGCAGAGAGACACAGAGACAGAGACAGAAAAACAGAGAGCGACAGGGATAGAGGAACAAGTAGAATTCCTTCTCACATTAACAGATTAACTACCTTGGTAATGACATTAATCATTAATGAGGATGAAGCTGTCATGACCTATATACCTATAAATTGCATCATAATGGTAATTAAAATTCAAAAATCATAGAAAAACCCAACATTCAAATGATAATGTCCTCTTTGCCAGTATCAACTGCCACATGATTGTGATTTCAGGATTCTGTCATCCCAGTGACTATCAATGCTCAGCATCTCTCACTCTTCTATGTTTAGCCTTACTCCACAATCCTTATTTTACTATTCTGGAACCAGAATTCTGTATCTGCATGGAATCTTCCCTCCCTGTCCCTGTCCCAATACATCAGTGGTCCTCTGCAGCAGTTTCTCTCTCTCTCTCTCTCTCTCTCTCTCTCTCTCTCTCTCTCTCTCTCTCACACACACACACACACACACACACACACACATGCACCCTCCTTATGTAGGCACAGCATTCTCCTAGGCCAATTGGGAAGAGAGAAGACCCACATCCGAGGGAGGTGCATGTGATCTTACAAGACAGAGGCTTCTGCAGTGTCCTGAAGAAAGAGAAGAATTCTGACTTCTACAGGGAAAAGTGTGCCAGTTGTGAAGGGCTGAAAGGTTCAGTGGGGCTGGGGAGCACAGAGGCTCAATCAATGCAGATGTTCTCCTTGCTAATGTACATGTTTCCCTCTTTCACAGTCAGAGCCTCGAACTTGGCATACTGAATCTGCAAATGTTGATATTTCTTCACTCTCTAGGACTCTGCCATTCTCATAAATAAGACCTGAGCTGAATGCTCATCCTTTTCTGACCTATGACTGTGGAAGGCAACTTTCTCTGCTTGTGCTTCAACTGTAGCTTTCTGTGCTTTATGCTTTGCCTTACCCTGGAGTCATCCACCTTTGGCCTCTGACCGCAATACACTCAGCATCATCCACAATAGCCACCCTAATTCACTGTGGAATAGGTGCAGAGTGCATGGCAGCGCACTTCCTTCCACTATCACTCCACACTTGAAAGTCTGCTCCTCATGGTGGAGTAGCATCCACGCGTCATGCTCTGACCCATCAACGCTGACTTTTCACAAGTAATACAGTTCATACTGCTAGGCAGTCCAGGGGTGATCCAACCTGAAAACCATATTTCAGAGCCAGTTTCCACTATAATACCTAGCACCAGCTCTCATGAGCAGGATTCTCAGGGAGAAGATACTTTGTGCTCTTAGGTAAGGATCACAGGATTGAGCAGGTGCAGAGTTTAAACTGTGATGATATTTTGATGGATTCTTCTACTCAGTATTGCAGTGGGACTCTGGAGCTGGGAAGCCCTTGACCATTTTTAATTAGAGCGAGGGAGATTCTTTGTTTCTACTGCTAGATCAGGTTGTTAGATGCAGGCTCCCTCTAGGAAGGAGATGTAAGTTTGGACAGAACAGCTTTTTCACTGAAGGCAGCATCTAATAAAGAACATGGTTATGAGTCATTATCAGACAAGACAGAACAAACAGCTATGGAATGAAATAGTGATTCCTGAGATCAGTCACCGTGGCATACCGCGACAGGAGTCAGTCCTCCTTAGCAGTCCTTAGCTCATTCCCAGATTGTTTTTTTAAATTTGAGGTTGGCTAGCTATTTTTCTATGGCTAACCCCATTGGAACTATTCAAAAGCTCTTTTACTAAAGCTACAGTTCTCCATTTCCCCAAAGTTGTCCAGATCCAGGGAAATAGAAACTTGCTGCTGATGCCTTTCTGCATGATCTGAATAAAGTTATACAAATAAAATTCAAAGAAAATGTCCAAGTCATACCCTCAACTACTCTTCTAGAGCCCTGTTTATTACAGTCTTACCGCACTTCTGTTCTTGCAGTCTGAGGCAGTCTCATGATGCTTTTCAATTTCATGATCAAAAGTTGTGTCAGGAAAGAAAGGAAACATATTGAAGGGAAGACGGTCTCTGAAATGATGACATAAATGATTCCATAATTTGTAAAGCCAGAATCGCAGTAAAATTCTCAAATGTAGGTCATTAACTACTTATACACTGGGTTCTCCCTTGCAAGATAAAAATAAGTGAATTCCTGATTTTCCAGGTCTTCTCATGTGATTTTGTGGTTATTCTCAGTTTCCTTATGAGTGTTTTCTGTTTTTCTACAATCTGTTATCTCGCCTATCCCTTTTTTTGAAATTTATGAATTGTATTAATTAGCATATTTATACTTTTCAATTCTTTACTGAAGTTCAAGCTCTTTCATTGGACTTAAAATAAGCTTTGCTAGGGAAGAAATCATGGACATACTCTTCTTTTTTATTTGAAATAGAAAAATGATACAGAATTTCAGAACAAGATAAGAAATTAACAATGGTTATTGTATTGCATATTTTTGCCTTCTAAGTAGCTGCTCAGATTTTCAAGACCTGGGAAAAATAACTTGTGAGACTGATTTATAAGTTAGAATAAATAGTATGCAAAAGAATATGAAGTCTAATTATTTATTCCAACCTATAAAGCAGCTAATTGTCCTTTCCAGGTTCTTCTACATACATTAGGTATCAATATTGACTAAGTGGTTTGAGTGTGAGAGTTCAACTTTTCTCAGAGGATCTCATCCCATGTAATTTTCTTTCTTTTTCTTTTTAATTTTTGTTTTATTGAAGTACAAATATCAATGAGATAGTTTTAAGATACCTTGACAAGATGGATTTCATAAATTAATACATTTCAAACTGTTTTCATAATGTTTTGGTATCATAGAAGGTGCATACATGATATTATACTTACAGACATGATTACACCGTATGTCTCTTATCAGTAAATAGAGTGTAACTATTTGTGTATCTTATATTTTATACCTGAATTACATCAAAGATTCAATAATTAATACTTTCTACCTTGATATTTTCCTAGTGGTTGTCCATAGGACTAGAAGCTGACATAATATCCTGTCCAACCACCATTGGTACAAATCTTACCTCTCATAGAATTATGTAGAAGCACAGCATTATCTATCCCAACTGTACTGTCCATACACACACATCATGATTCTTCCTTTCTATACCCCTTCCTTTGTCTACACCTGTCAAAATGGGCACTCCATTGTCATTCAACTGACTTAGGTGCTTGAACTCGACAACACAGTCCTACACAAAAATCAATGCCTCTTTCAGATTTTGACTTCAAACTGCATACAGCATTTTATCTGTACATAGAAAAGTTAATAGAAAGGCATCCTTCCATTGGCCATATAATACAGTTTATGTAGTTTCAGAATGAATGGGCCTGGGCTTAATACATATTTAATACTCTGTTTTCATTAATATATTTCAATCTTTTTTGATTTCAGTTATTATCTTACGTATCTCCTAAGTATTAAAGATATGAGAAAACACTGCTGCAGTAAAAGCATGTAGTTTTGCTGAAACAATGGTGATAAATACCATGTTCTGATTGTACAATGACACCAATATTAAATTTGATTAAATTAAAACTGGAATTTAGTCATAAATCTAAGTGCATGATCAGGGTTTATGGTAGAGGAAATAAAATATTGATGATTATGTTGGTAAAATATGCAATCATTATGGATGCAAATGTGTGCCAAGATGAATTCATTCTTTAGAAATCAACTGGCTATTTAATCATGCATGGAAGAAAACTATTTCCTTGTCAATTCAATGTTGAGTAGGCAAATGGAATTATTCTAGTAGTGTCCCATCCTTGACTAAAAGCTGTATGAGAAGTCTAGAATTTGGTACTTCTAAATAAAGACCTTTAGGATCTTAGAGTGGCCATTCTTGTTTTCTCACTCAATTACTGATTCTACCCACCCTTGCCTATTTCAGAGTAGCACCAGATCAATTACTAAACATCACCCTGTAGTCAAAGGAGGAAGAAAGTTAACAATAAAAACTTTCAAAACGTTGCACTGTCTATTTTAAAAATATCAGGATCCAGTGAGCCACTCCACACATGCTTGTTAAAATTGTTCTTGTCCTCTACAGTTGGCTTAAATTGTACCCCTTTATGAAGGTTTTCTCATTTTCTCTCAAAAGAAATTGATGTAATAGCCCCAGTGTTCCCCAAAGCTATGTTTTAATCTTAGCTACAAATCTGTCTGCAGCCCTTCCCTACTATGATCGTGTATGTCTCTGAGCCAGCACTATTTTGCCATTTAAAATACACTTTCATTTTTTCTTATTGAAAAAGATATTTCATGTGTGCTTGGTCAAATTTAGGGCAATTCTAGTTTATTTTCTTGTTTATCAATACTATAAACCAAATAAATGAATATGTTATCAGCATGTATCCTGCAAGCAACTACCCACTGAAGACCAAACCAGAAGGGAAAGTTAGGCTGAAAAAACACTTGATAGAAACAAACACAAAGGAAAACAAAGATGGAACAACAAATAAACAAAACCATCCCTATGACTGAAGTTGCAAGCACTGCCTCATAAGCATTACATTGGAATCAATCAAATCCAATCCTTATTTTATTATTTCACAGAGGGTTTGTGTCAAGCAACAAATATAGGTAGGAAAATTTGTATTAGTAAGTCCTTCAAATAAACGTATATTTTATGCTTCTTTTCTATCAAGGCACTGTTATGGTTTGTGTCTAGTTGTACCCTAAAGTCTTATGCAATCATGGAGTGGCCCCTGGAGTTTGACACTGACTCGATCCAATGCTGGGATTATAGATGTGAGTGTCCTGGGGCATATACTCTACATGACGATGTACTGAGGGGAGAGAGGCCAGCTAGCTGCCTGAGCTGCTGCACTCCCTTTGTTGTCTGCTCTTTGCCTCCACCATGAAAGGCTGCTCTCTGCCATGTGATTTGCCTTGAAGCCAGCTGAGTATGGACTGAAACCTCCACAGACTGTGAGCTAAATAAAGCTTTCTTTCCTCAATTTTGGGTGTTGGTATTTTGTCCCAGCAATGAGAGAAATGTAACTGAGACAGGTACTTTATGAGAGAGACAGATTTATTTATATATCATCTGAGGTCCTGGGGATTGAACCTAGAAGGCTTCATACTGAAGACATCCCCAGCTGCTTTCATTCACTTATTTTTAAATTTTGAAACAGGGCCCTGGTACATTGTCCGACAGGGACTCAGAATCATCATTGTCCTATGTTGGCCCCTCGCTGAGGAGGCCACACGCGGGTGCCATCACACTTGGTGGACAGAGACGCTGTTTATCTCTCCTCACAGGTACTCTCCACTGCACAAGTTCCCGGACTTTATTCTTTTTCATTCTAAATGAAGTTTATTGGCACATTGTTGAAACATTTAATGAGCACATTCACCATAGGGAATTTGTACTTTAAATGATATATCTTGATTCTTTTGTTCCCTGTGCTGGATGATAGACATTTTCTTTTATCTCAAATAAACTCTTTCAAGCCAACAAAACCCGTTAATAGCTTCAGGAAGCTTTCATGTTGGCAAACTTTGTAGGGTAAGTGGAACTATGAAGTTTATTAACACTTGGGATTTTCCCTTATTCTTATAGAATAAAAATGTATTCAAACATTGACATGAAGAAATTTCTGAGGTCCATTTTTAAATGTCCAGAATTTGGCATCATCTCTTTACTGATTACTTTTTTCATTACTAATAACCTAATATTTCAAGAAAAATTAAACTAACGGTTCTATGTGAAAAGCATAAAGTGAACTCCAAGTCAATAGAAAACAGATAGCATACCGAGTATCACGGTTCTCTTCTAAGAAATTAAGACTGCTAATGATGAACTACAAAAAGGCACAGTGCAGTTTTAGCACAATATCCTCCCTCTAATGTATTGAACTAGCAAGTAATTCATTTGGATTAATATTCCAAATTGATACAATCAACTCTATGAGTGTATATTAAAAAAGAAAAATAGAGAAAATGGCACAAAGATTCCCATAGACTTCTTGTTCCACGTATGTACGGTCTCCCTCATTAGCAGCTCCCAGGAGAGAATAGTACATTTGTTATCACTCATTACCATCTCTGTGGTTTGCTCTTGCTGTTCTGCATTCATTAAGTTTGGATAACTATGTAATGACATGTATCACCACCATGTTGCATAGCCTTTACACCACTATAAATGCTTCTGTGACTTACTTATTGGTCCATCCTTCAAATCGCAATCCAATATTTGTGATGTCTCCATAGTTTTGTCTCTACAAATCGTCATGTATTTGGAACCATGTAGTAGACTTTATTTTATGATTTGCCTCTTTCTCCTAATATTTAAAGCTTCAATGGTAGAGTCTGCCCTGGAAGGCTGAAGATAAACATGGAAAGACAAAACAAGGACTGGCTCCCTCATGAGTTTTTGTTCCTCACAAAGGGCTGGTCATGCAGGACCCCAGCTGTACTGCCCCTTTGTGTCCTTCCCTACCCTCCCTTCATCCCTTCCCTTCCTTCCTTCTTTTCTTCCTTCCTTCGTTCGTTCCTTCCTTCCTTTCTTTCTTCCTTCCTTCTGTCCTTCTCTTCTTCCTTCTACTTTCTTTCCTCTCTGCACTGTAACTAGCCAGAGATTAGAGACTCACTGCGGACGTCCCAAATATATATGTATGGAATTGTCTTTTGAAAAAAATCCAGAAACTTTCTGTTTTACAACCTTTGTACAATTACGTGTTATTTGTGAAATTTTCTTTTGTTATTTCAGAATTTCTACATGAATGATTACATCAGGTAATCAATGTTTTCATTTGTTTATAGGTGAATAAATCCAGTTTTATTTCTTCCTTCCCAATCTGGATACCTTTCATTTCTTTTTTATTATTGTTAGCTAGCATTTTCAGTGTGACCTTGAAAGTAGTGGTTATAAATGGTATTCATTTTTTGATATAGAAAATGTATTAGTTTTTGACAATATATATTTTTATTTTTTAAAGAGAGAAAAATATTGTAAGAAGTTAACATTAGAAAGTTTACAGAGCTGGTGAGATAGCTCAGCAGACTAAAGTGCCTGATTAGGCAACTTTAGGCAAGCAAAAGGACCGTGGTTCAATCACTGACCCCATATGCTGTGCTAGCCTCATCCCCAGGAAAGGCTGAGGTGGCCGAGAGTACAGATGTTGTGGCACACACACACCTGCAATCCCAGTGCTGGGGAGGCTGAAAGCAGGAGGATCACCGTGCATCCAAGCTTTGCAGTTAGACCCTGCAACAACCTAACATAGTAAAGTAAATAGATAAATAAATAAATATAAAATAAAAATAAACTATACAGAATTTTACTAAAAATGACAGGAATTCAATCATAGTTACTATATTGCATATTGTTGTCTTCAAGTTATTTGTTCAGATTACCAGATATAAACATGCAAAAGCAGTCAAAAAATCTTGAAAAGAATAGAAAACTATTGAGCATTAAATGTTCCTTTCAGTAGACCATTCTTTTGATCTTAATAGGAATGCTTTGAATATCTTCCCATTAAATATGATGCTAGCTAGAGGGATATGATGATATCTATCTTAATCTGAGAAAATTCCTTTTCTTAGTTTGAAAGTTTTTATTGTGAATCAGTTAGGTTTTGTCAAGTGAATCCTGGGCATCTGCTGAAATGATTGTGAAATTAAACCTTTTAGTCTGTTGATGTGGTGGATGACATTAATTCTTTTTCAGATATGAATCCAACTTTTCATTTTTATTACAAATCCCACTTTATCATGATGTATAATTTAATTTCTTAGTATTGTACTGGATAATTTTGTTCTTATTTTCATGATAGATTGGTCTGCAATGGCTTGTCTCACCCTGTCCTTCTATGATTGGTATTGTGAATCACAAAATAAATAAGAAAGTATTCTCATTATTTCTTTACCTTATCATGGATTGAAATTTTTCTCTATTTTTTGTTTTCTACAATACAAATTTAAGTTGTTGATTTTTATCATATATTGACTCTGTCGTATATATTCAATGTTGTGAACTCTCTGCTAAATGTTTCTTTTCTCATATCACAAAAATGTGTATTTGTTGTGTTTTTATTTTCACTTATTGTCTTTTGGAATATGTTCTTTGATGCATATGCTATTTAGACTCCACATATTTGGGGAGTTTTCAGTTACTCTTTTGTTATTATGTATGTTTGCTATAGTGTTTATTTTATCTACATTGTAGTTTTTCAGTGGATATGGTCTAACTTCTTTTTCTTAAAAAAGTGCTAGTCTACTTAATTTCCAGAATGTATTGAGTTTTGTGAGTCTATCCCAATGACTGTTTCACAACAGCTATTCTCAGTGTATAAACCATCCATTGATACAAAATCTGCTTAATTGATGGCATTGTATTCCTGGATTTATGGATGATAGAGGACTGCTGCTGTTTTCAGCTTTGATTGTAGATTATCTTTTTCTTAGTTTGGTCAGCTTTTGGATCATCTGGTTTGTGACCACTTTTAGGCATGACCACATTAATCATTGTTATGTAGTCTTACAAGACTGACTTTTTCTGTATACATCTCCCCACTTTGAAATTGACATTTTTCTCTCGGGCTACTATTATTATTATTATTATCATTATTATTTGTAATGTATTTGGTACAAGGTATTATTACCCCACTCAGACTCCTGCTGACACTACATTTTTCAGCCTCCCAAACATGTACCACCATGACCAGTGTCAGTTAAAAGCTGAGTGCTGGGGGGGTGGCATATGGTGTTGGGGATCAAACCTTGGTCCTAACACTTGCCCAAGCAGGTGCTTAGTCCTTTGAGCTATCTCACTAGCCCTTAAACTTGACTCTGAATAAAATTAATGTAGTTACTTTAGTTTTATTTTGATTGGTGTTAGTATGGCTTTTCTTTCTCAATCTTTTCTTTCAATCTGTATACACTATTATATAAGAACACAGATTTAGATCTAGCTTTTGAACCTATTCTGATGGTTTGCCCTATAGTTGGTGTAAACTGCTGATGATTATGGTGATTATTTATATATTGCATTGATATCTATAACACTTGTTGTTTTCCATTTGTTACCATGATTTTCATTCACATTTTCACTTTCTCTTTTGTTTCATGATTTTGACTGAGCGATTTAGTGTTTTGTTTCCATTCTTCACATACCAATTATGCTTAAAAAACTATTTAGTTTATGAACATTTACCATAAATGTAAGTCTATTTTCAAATAACATTTTTCCATTTCACTGTAGTGTGAGTTTCTAATAATAGAAAACAATCCATGTTCTTTTCTCACATCCTTCATTTTATCATCTGTTATGGTTTGTATCTAGTTCAAACCCTCATGCAGTCATGGGGCAGGGACTTCTATAGGTCCTGATTAAGTCATGATCCATTGGATTATGTGTGCCCCAAGGCTGGGATTATGGGTCTTAGTACTGCTGGGATTATGAGTGTGTGTACTTTCCCTGTCCTGGGGCAGAGAACCTGAATGTAATAAAAGAGAGATGGAGAGACAGACTCTCTCTCTGTTGCCATTATTGTTGCTGTTCCTCCCTTGGCTGCTCTTGCTCTTTGCCACTATCAGGAACTGATGTGCTATGCCCTGTGTCCCTCTGCCTTGGAGCCAGTTGAGCATAGACTGAAAACTCCAGTTATTGTGAGCTGAATAAGCCTTTCCTTCCTTCACTTGGGGGGTTGGGTATTTGTTATCCCAGCAATGAGAGAAGAATAACTGAGAGATCATCATTATTAATTTCACTGAAATAAAAAAATGAAGAAGTAGATGTATTATATATGATCTTTGTATACATATATTGTAATATCATATTATATATGATATTTGTAATACATATATATATGCATTAACATGATTACCCTCAATAAACTTCTGGTTATTAGACCAATTAGTGTTGTTTTGTTTTTTGCTTGGGTTTTTTTTCTTTTTTTGTTTTGTTTGCTGTACTGAGGATTGAATTTAGGATCTTGCACTTGCCAGGTAAGTGCTTATAGAACAATTAAAGGTAAGAAAAATAGAAGTATTTCTTTTACTTTTTCTTCTTTGTTACTCCTTATGCACATTTGAGTTATTAATCTATATAATATTCCCCTACTTTTAGTAACTTCTTTAGAAATCCATGCAAAAGAAGCAAATAAGTATGTTTATTTTATCACAAATTGAGCTAAAAGATACATGTAAAATATGGTGGAAACAAGAGTCAGAAATTAAAATATAAAATAGGTGTTAGAAAATTCTCCATAAAAACCTGCAATGATGTCAGACATTGATTTCAGCTACCTTAACATAGAAGAGTTCTTTTGGTATTAATTTCATGAATAGCCTTTCTTCATGTACGCACCTCACTTGAAGAGCCTCTATTCAATCTAAACACTTTCTTCCACTTTTTAATTAATTTTGTTGAGAAACAAGTAGCACTGAGACAGTTTCAAAAGGGTTAGTAAGACAATTACAATAATTAATACATTGCATATTGTTGTCTTTGTAGTGGCTATTCATAATGCAATGTGCAGACATGATATCCTGTCCAAACACTATTGCTACTAATCTTCTTTCCCATTGAATTAAGAGAAAGTAGCTATGTATCTAACCTATTTTGAATATAAAGATACAAAACGGTCCTTCATTTATATCCCCTCTTTTTTTTTTAGTTTTGTCAGAGATGGGTATTCCATTGCCATTCATATATTGTAGGTGCTTGAATTCAGCAAAATAATCCAATATAGTCCAGTAATCCATAATAGTAGTGGGGTATCCATAGGACTGGCAATGTCAGAAGTTGTTGACTTGAGCCTTTTGTAGACCGGCATATTAATATGGTTTTATTTTTTACACTTCACTTTTATACTTTTTTGCTGGATGATTAAGACCAAGATAAAGCAAGACCTACATAACAAGAAATGTAACTTTTGTATCTAACAAGGTCAGTCAAATCCCCTCAGGAGTTACCCTGAAAACACTGTACTACATTTTGTAGATTATTTGTCAGTGTCAGCCAGTCAAATAGCTTATTTTATACATCAGTACTCAAGAAGGCTGATAACAGAAAGTAAGTTTACAGACAGATCTTTTATCTGACTGTCAGTAAACATGCTAGAAAACAAAATGAATGGCTGGCCAGATAGCTCAATGGATTAAAGTGCCTGCTTAGGCAGTCGCAGGCACCGGGTTCAATCCCTGACTTCACAGAGCATGTCAGCCCCACCCCTGGTACGCTCTGAGATGGCAAATGAGAGTGGACATGGTGGTACATCCCTGTAATCCCAGCGCTTGGAGGCTGAAGCCAGGAGGATCACCCCGAGTGCAGTCTGTATTATGAGACCCTGTAGGCCAGTATTAAATACATTTAAAAAAAAAGAAAAGAAAAGAAATAATCAAAATCAATTGTAATTGTAAAAAGTAAAGTTTATGTGAAACAATTGAAAATTATAGCCAAAAATATTTTGGAAAAATTAAGAGAGGCTGTGGATATAGCTCAGTAGAATAAGTACTTTTCTGGCAAGCACAAGGGCCTGAGTTCAATCCCCAGTTCCACCAAAGTAATAATAATAATAATAACAATAAATAATAGAAATAAATTCAGGTTAATTAAATTAGGGTAAGAATATGTTTTTAAGACGAATTACTTCTCACAAAGTGCAACATAAGTTTGATCTTAGTAGAATAGAGGATTTTATACATTAAAATTCATATTAATTTGCCGATCCACAAATAAGTAAATCCAGTTGACTATCCTTGAATTTTGAAATGGATATTGTTGTTTATGAATTGGGAATGCATGAATTTTGGGTCAGAATTTTATTTACTCATTTATTCACTCAAATTGGCTGAATACTCACGATATATCAACCAATGAAGAGAAATGAGTCTGCCTTTCAAGTGGAGATGATTTTCTTTTGGACTTTTATAAGTCTTTATAAAGAATAAGGAAAAAGAGAAATGTGGATTATTTCTCTGTTGATGAGGAAACACAATGGACTATGAGTCATTAGGTATCCACGTCCTGCTGACAGATGCATTGAGTATCCCTTACAAAGTGAGTTGAGCACAAGAAAGTCAAGCAGAAGGAGATCAGGGAAATGACCTTGAGCCAACACTCTGAAGCAGTAACACTGACACAACTATCACATTTCTCTTAAAATCACACTTCTGTATGAAGAGGATGCATGACCTAAGAGATGTCTATGACCACTTGATATAGAGAGACAGACAGTAAACCAACAATTTGTTATTAATTGAAGTCTAATGGAAAATTTCTCCACCCCTTCCTTCAGTCAGGTGAACAGCATGGCTTCCTGCACCTGTCTTACAATACAAGTGTCCAAAGACAAAGTCACTGAATTTAATTTTATAGTAATGTCCCCGAGATTACTTACCTACTGTGGTGCATGTGATGGGGCAGCATCACATCGTCTCTTTTGCTTCTATTTTCCCCTCCATATTCTATGTAGTTGTGCAGAAAACTGATCATCCACCTATACATATTTTGTATTCTGTGGATATATCTCCATGCCGTGATTCTCACAGTCCTAACTGACCACTGTGCAATATGTTTAGAGTCAGTGTGCATCTCTTGACAATGGAAATTCAAGTGCCTCACTATACCAAATTCTGTGGGCAGTATGATCCTGGAGAATTACTTTACCTTGATGTCTCTACTTCTTAGTTACTTTCCATTCCTATAACACTGAAGTGGTCTTGTTATGGTTGTAGTTTCAGACTCAATGAATAAATTTATCAAAACTTCTTAAATGTACACTGACTGTGGTGGTGCACACCTATAATCCCAGTGCTCGGAAGGCTGAAAACAGGAATCTCACTATGAGTCCGATCTGTGTTGTGAGACCCTGTAGAACCTGTACTAAATACATTTTAAAAATTGTTAAATATGTGCTTGGTGCCTTCTGATTTTTTTTTTTTTTTTTTTTTTTTTTTTTTTTTTTTTTTTTTTTTTTTTTTTTTTTTTTTTTTTTTTTTTTTTTTTTTTTTTTTTTTTTTTTTTTTTTTTTTTTTTTTTTTTTTTTTTTTTTTTTTTTTTTTTTTTTTTTTTTTTGCCTATCATTCTTTTCAGGGATAGGGCTTTTGAATAACAGTTTTATTTAGCAATCACTGCAGAAAAACTTGCTCAGCCTGGGTTGAATTCTTTTAACATGACTATGAGTAAATGAACTGCCCATGGTTTTGAACACTTTGGCAATGCTTTTTAAATGCATTTGTGATAGGGAGACTATAAGTTTTGGTGAAGGACTTTTGCAACTAGTGCCTGCTAGCACAGAGATTTTTTTTACATTTTAAAATTTTATGTATTTATTTGTTTATTTTATTTTATTTGGTGCAGGCTTTCACTATGCAGCTTGTAGACTCCCTGTCTCAGCCTCCCCAGCACTGGAATTACAGGCATGTGCCACCATTCCTCGTTTCAGGGCCAGCACAGCAAGCAATACTGGGGATAGAACCTAGGTTCTTGCACATGCCAAGCATGCACTTAGACCTCAAGCTGTCTCCCCAGCCTTGCACAGTCTTAATAACCATGTTTCACCAATGAACAAGAGTTCAATTCATCAAACTCATCCAAACAGTTTTTAATGATCTATAGCTATGGAAGAACACTGAGAATTTCAGTAGTGGGCAAATGAATCCTTTCATAATGCATAGAATTCAGCAAAACGTTTGAGAGCATGATCAATCTAATTGAACTATGCAAACATTGCCTTGTATTCCTATTAATTTTTGTTGTTATTTGGGGATTTATTTATTTATTTTCTTAGTATTTTCAGAAAGTGTATAAAGAGAATAAATTGCAAAAACCCGCTACTTATTGTCTTTTTTTATGAAAAAAAAAACAACCTGGTATAATTATTAACAAAGCTTTAGGGTATTATAACACAAACCACCTTAAATTAATAGCATGTCATTAATCTCCAGGTACAAGCTGTTTTTTTTCTTTTTCTTATTTCTTATAGAGTTACTTGGATGTTTGAGTGACACTTATCATTGCCCACAAGTAAAATAGAGAATTGATTTTTAATAAATTGAAGCAAGTTTTTTTTTCTAATTTAATCACATCACTTATTTATGACAATAGTACTTAAAAACATAGAGCAGACATGTGCCTGGTAATTATGAGACATTAATTTGCAATATAACAAGGAACACGCCTCTGGGAATATCTGAACTCACATGTCTGCCTTTCTCATAATAGAGCTCCAGGTCATCCTTATTATATTATAGCTCATATCCTTATCCTCTTACTAAGCTAAACTTTGCCTCTCTGCCCATGTATAGGTCACCTTTAAGCGAACCATTTCCTCCCAAGTGGGCAAGGGCAGACCTTGTAGGGAATTTCTTTGATAAGCTGATGACAGAAACATTCATCACTTGCCCTTATTCAAAGCAAGGGGTTCTGGAAGTAGTTTAGCCTCTGCCTTAGGTCTTGTTTCTTCCAGAACGCTTGCATATGGAGCTTGGGCTACTCTGCCTCCTCTGGAAATCTTTAACAGCTTTGTGTTATTGCTTGTTATTGGATTGCCTCACCATCTGCTGCTCGTCTTTTCAGCATTTCTAATCCTATTAAAATATTCATCATAGGTTGTATTTATTATGAGTGAACTCTGCCTGATATACTGCCTTATCAATTAACACCTTTAGATTTTACAGGGAACATCTTTGAATTTGCCATTGTATAACCAAAAGGCCAGATGGATATGGAGCTTTCATATCTTAGAAAAATAATGTTTGTAAAAACTTAAACTCATAGTTTAATTCATGAAAGTAAAATAAGCATGAAAGTGTAAGAGTTGTGTTGTGCTGGTTTTACGGCTGAAAATAGCTGAAATGTATATTTCCTTTTTCTGGAAAAATCTGTGTTCCCTTGAGTTTGCCTTGTATCTGAAATTGAATTTGTTGTTTTAACAAAATTCTCTGTGAGAATTCATCTCCTTTTTTTTGCAAAGGATTTTGAATTTGGTATCTTTGGGGCAGTAGAAATATATCGATAAGAGCAAAGATTATCTTCTAGTGAATCAGTGCCATCTGAACTATCTCGCTGTAGGGTACATAATACCATGCATCAATAAAATTTGAGCTTGCTTCATAGCTTTACAATTCATGTCCAAGAAGAGGCCTCTTCCCCACGCACTAGAGAAAGGCTTAATTCCAGGTTTTTATTTGATCAATAGAAAGAAATCAATTTTTTTCTACAAACATTTTTATTATGATACAGAACATTTTGATACTTTAAGTATCAAATGAATTGTATTTTTCAGAAAAATATTATCTTGAAGAAAAATGAATAGCTTGCATTGATTATATGTTTATTATTGAATGAACCAACTATCTCTGAAGCATGACAATAGATTTTGTATTTTAATATCTCAACAGCCTTAAATTGCAAGTTAAGTTAGTAACCACACTACAGTGGAAGAACTGGAACTCACACAGCTCAAGTGGCTCCCGCTACTTCATCCAGTGGATAGTACCAGTCCAACGCCAGCACCATGCCTTTCTTTCTCTGTGATATTCTTCCTCTCAGCTTCCTGGAAGGCAACAGAGGCATAGCTGATGCCAAAAGATTTTGGCTTATGGTAAGTGGCAGAAAAGAAAGTGTGCCAGCATAATTTAAGGCCACCGCCAGCCCCTCATGCCTCTATATTATCATAAGTAAAATATATTACCATGTATATTTGTATTAGTAGAAAAATAAGATCTTCAATTTTGTTCAAAACCTTACTGGAAGATGAAAAATTCCATGGATACATGATTTTCAAGTATTGAATAAGTCACCTATTAAGGCTAATACTATCTTTCATGGGTGTGAGGGTACTGAGAATCTAACTCAGGACTTTGTGCTTGTGCTGCTGAGCTGTATCCCCAGCCCTAATTCCAACATTGTTAATTTTACATATTTTAGTTTTAACATAATAAATAATTAGAACTAATAATGAGCTATAAACAATATTTAAAAATATACATATATAGCTATCGCTGGTAACCAAGGGTATATTTAAAATTCATTTGTATGTTATTTGAAGAGCTGGCTTTGTGTTTCTAAAAAAGATATTTTTGTTCCTTATCTTAATGATGTCTAACAAATGTTTATTGTGTTGAAATATCAATATTCAAGCATAGGTGTAGCAGCTTAAAAAAAACCTCAATTTCCAGTAGGGGGATAGCTGGCTTGAATGGGATTTCTAGTTCTATTCTTTTGAGGAGTCTCCATACTGACCTCCACAATGGTTGTACTAGTCTACATTCCCACCAGCAGTGGAGAAGTGTTCCCTTTTCCCCACAACCTCTCCAACATTTGTTGTTGGTTGATTTCCTTATGCTAGCCATTCTTTCTGGAGTGAGATGATATCTCAGTGTTGTTTTTATTTGCATTTCACGAATGGCTAGCAATGTGGAGCATTTTTTCATATACTTGTTCGCTTCTTTAATTTCGTCCTCTGAGAAGTGTGTATTCATCTCAGATACCCATTTCTGAATTGGGTCTTTAAATTTGAGGGCCCTGTTATATCTTAGTTCTTTATAAATTCTAGACAGTAGACCTCTGTCTGATTGCTTGTTAGTTAGGATTTTTTCAAAGTTTGTGGGTTGTCTTTTCACTCTGTTGACAATTTCTTTTGACATGCAGAAGCTCTTTA
>PVKA01018017.1:0-44654 GCA_004027165.1 Ctenomys sociabilis | reverse complement strand
GATATATGTGTACCTATGTTTATAGCAGCTCAATGTGTGATAGCAAAATCTTGGAAACAACCAAGATGTCCATCACATGAGGAATGGTTGAAAAATATGTGGTATTTCTATATAATGGAGTATTACTCAGCTATTAAGAATGATAAGTTTGAAGCATTTATACTGAAGTGGATGCCACTTGAACATATACTCATAAGTGAAATAAGCCAGACACACATGTGTAAATATCATATAGTCTCCCTAGTATAACAAGCGAAAAGCAGAAATACAAAAGGAAATGTACAACAAGTAAAATCAATTGAGTCAGATAAGGCAAAGTGAATGGCATATGCTTCAGGATACTAATCAGCTTTTCTTCTAGATGGTTAACAACCTAAGTTCACAAATCAGAGTTGGAGAAATAGAAGAGCCACAAGGCCAGCCAACATGTTGGCTCTAACCTTTCAAGGTCAGTGAAGACTCAGGACATAGGAGAACCTGTACTGCAACATCATGAAACTCAGTTGAACTCCAAATTTTCTGAACAAGGAGATTATGGAGCCACAGAGGAAAGAGACTGAAATTCTATAGTGTGCCCAGGGAGAGTCACATGGAGAGAAAACTTTCTCTCAGGCTCTCACAGAGAGCAAACTGGTCAAGCATTGGCCATGACTCATCCACATGGATGACACAGACAAAGGAACTACAGAATAATGTACAGGACTACAAGATAAACCCTGAGGGGACTTCACTGACCACATAAGAAACATAAAGTACATGTGTTGGTATATAAGTCTTGCTCTATCTAGGTCTTAACCATCCAACAAAAAAGTATAAAAATGAAGTATACTTCGCGGGACCACAATATTAAGCTGAGCTGTAAATGGCTATGGGCGACAACTTCTTTGAATAACTCACTATTGTTGTGGAATGCTGGACTGCGTTGGATTGTGTAGTCGAGTTCAAGCACCTAAGTTAGTTGAATGAGAATGGAGTGCCCACCTTTGACAGATGTAGACAAAGGAAGGGGTATAGAAAGAAAAAAATCATGATGTGTGTGTACAGAAAGTACAGTTGGGATAGATAACGCTGTGCTTCTACATAATCCTATGAGAGGCAAGATTTGCACTAAAGGTGGTCGGACAGGATATTATGCCAGCTTCTAGTACTATGTTCATCCACTAGGAAAATAATTATTGAATTTTTTATATAATTCAGGTATAAAAAATAAGTAAACAGCTACACTCTTAATTTACTGATAAGAGACATCTGCTATAACAATGTCTGTAAGTATAATATCATGTATGTTCCTTGTACAATACCAAAACAGTATGAAAACAGTTTGCAATGTATTAATTTATTGAACCTGTCTTAAGGTGTCATAAAACTGTCTGATTGATATTTGTACTTCAATAAAATTAAAAATAAATAAGAAAAATAAAAAAATAAATCATCTACTTCTAACAAGTATCACAGAGGATTTTGTTGGACTTGAGAAATGGTAATGAAAAGAACCCACTGCTGGAAAGAACAAACATAGAATTCAAAGAAATTCAGACACTTGATTTTCCTCCCTTTTTAGAATGTATCTTCTTCCTCTATGAAACAAAAGGAAAAGCCAGTGGTCTCTAATATTCTTTTGTGATACTCCATAGATAACTTAGCAAAATGGTAGGGATTAATTCGTTACCTGCTCAGATGAAAGGATGGTGACAAAGCGACCTTCCCGACAGCCTCCAGTTATGCCCCTTGCCTTATCATCATGACCTTTACCGCTTTCATTCTGTTACTATAAATTTCACAGTTTCAGGAAAGCCCATACATTGTGGCTGTCCTTCTCCATGACTCAGAGCATTCCTACGAAGACCCCATGAGCAAAGCTTTCATGCTTGAGCAGGAGAAGTTTTCAAAAGCAAAGGCTTATGAGATTTTGTGCTGGAACTTAATGCTGAAACAAAACCAAATATAAATTAATACTGAGAAACAAGACATTAGGAAAAAGTGGGCTGTTACAACTCAAGTATGAAGGTATCTCCCTGTTATCCAAAATCTATTAAAATGTATTTTAATTTATCAAAGCCATGATGTAGTATATTGGGCTTTCTGTACTTTTTATGAAAAGTACTACAGTGTCCTATTGAAATGTTATAGGATATAAAATATTTTCTGATTCCTCTCATGCTGTATCTTCCTTCATTTTTTCCTAAGATGCTAAATTATTTCCTAAAATATTCCATAATGGGAATATTTTGCTCCTTAATGATAACAAGTTTTATGTGCTTCATTAAAATCCATAAATATTGTCAGTTTCAAAATAAAAATAGAGAGACTGAGTGATTTTTTTCAATATTGCAAATAAAGAATCCCTTAAGAAAAATATTATATTTTGGCTTTAAGAATATTGGAAAATCTATTCCTGGGAAGGTTTGATTTTATAGAATAGTCAAAACTGTCATTTATTAGCTGATGAAAGTGTGAATAAAAACTTTCCAGAATACATGCCTTCTCCCAAGACATGCAGCTATGTTTCAAAAAAGCTAAAAAAGGAAGAATTTGAGAGTAATTATATCAGTGGGGTGGCTTAAACGAAATTCATCTTTCCCTGTTTAACAGTTCAGGCGTTAATCCCAGCACAGTTCATGTTAAAGTACACAAAGGGCTGTAAGCACGGGAAAAGATAATAGCTGCTGCCTCTCTGAAATGCCAGGGCCACCAGGGTTAGCAGGAGACCTTCCAAAGCAAATGATAAATGTGTACCTTTGTCAGCTTGTTACAGATGTGGATCAAAGTCTCCCTAGTCATTTCTCTTAAAAGTCAGGTTTCCTTTTAGAATAAGAGGTTGAAGAATCATCATTCTCTTTGGGGAGTTTTAAGAAAAAACCACTTTAAAGGACAATTCTCGTTACGTCTCTTTTATTACTAAAAACATGAGCTCCAAATTTTCAAAAGTGACAGTTAACCTTATAATATAGTGAAATAATATTATCCATAATTTAGATTCAGATCATTAAAATTTTACAATGAATAAAAATTAACAGGCAGGAGCCAGGGAGATGGCTCAGTGGAATAAGTGCTTCCCTGGCAAGTGCAAGGGCTGGAGTTCAATCCCGAGTTCTGCCAAAAAAAAATTAACAGACAGGAGGGGCACAATTACAGAAGTTATAAAACAAAATGAATAGATCATAACTGATAAAGACACGTTTCTAGACATATTATCTTGATAACAGTCTGGATAAGTCGAAGCGAAGCATTATATCTCTTAACTAAAACTAGAATATAGCTCAGAAGTAATGCTTGCCTAGTATACATAAACCCTGACTTTTTTCTCCATTACTAAAAAACAATCTTTTGAATTAATATGATATTCAAATAGTTTGTTGATAAGGTGGAATAAAAGTATCTATACAACACTTGAGGTTAGAATAAAAAACAAAATATAAAGGGATAAATAATTTAAAAATTAAGAAATTTCCCTGAACAAATTTTTTTACAGTTGTTCCATAAAAGCTCAGGACTATTTTTACTTCTGTTCCATCCTGCTATGTCAAAGCACCTTGAGCTATAACTTTTTCTTCTTTATTGAAAATGAATACTGACCCTGTGGAATCACTGCTAAGATTGGGACCAGTGACTGAAATGAAAAAAATCCCTGTTTTGTGGGTGAAAAAATACTGTTCTCAGAGGCCTGAGATCAATTGTCTGCTGCAACTGAGCACAGAAGCACAGTAGCCTTTTCAGCAACATACAGCAAAACTAGCCAGATTCACAAACCTGAGGACACAGAAGGGAGAAACACCTCAGGATAATAACAGTCCCTAACAAGTCATAGAAGGATAGTCTTTCTCTTACATAGATCAGAAACACAACATAATATAACATTATACGCAAAACTGCATGAAAGCTGCTGGCACTATAGAGAATTGGGTCCAATTATAAATATTTGTCACTACGTTACTGTTTGAGATAGTGCTAATAATTTAAATGATTCTAGATCTTATAATTTTCAGTGCCTTCAAAAAACCAACATGGGTCTGGGGAGATAATCTAAGTATCTGCCTGGTGGTTTGATCCCCAGTTACTGCATACTGTGTTGGCCCAGCCCCAAGACCGGGTGCGGTGGTACACCCCTGTAATCCTAGTGATGGGAGGCTGAGACAGGAGGATCACTCTGAGTCTGAGCTGTGCGGTGCGACCTTGCAGCAAATAAATAAGTAAATAAAACCAAGATGGTATTATGTCAATATTAAAAATGTAGAATAAAATATCTACCTAGTAGGTAGTATGGTAATTCTTCACAGCCAAAGAGCACTAGGAACCTAGCTACAGTTGTAAGTGGTGGTGACGAATATGCCCCGTGCATAAGCACAAGTGTAAGAGCAGTTTTAGAAAGAACTTATGGGATTTGTGCTGTGACTGAACGAGTTTTTCATAAGGTTTAGGAAAGCAGAAGTGCCTCATGGTGTGGGGGATGTGAGCAGGCACAGTTCCACAGTTGCACATATTAGCAAATCACAGAAGAAAGGGTGGCCACTGTGGGCTAAGCAGCAACACGTAAAGAAGGGGTCCCTTGTGTTGGAAGTGGAGGTTAGGTTATATGCATATTTCAAACAAAAATTATGAGTTGAACTTTTACTATTTGTTTCTGATTTTATTAGCTTGAAGTAATGGCTTTAAATAGTATTGGCTCCTGTGAGAACATGTATGTCCTTCCAGACAGTAAAGGACCGTGGGCTGGAAGACTTAAAGAGGCAGGACAGCTCTGGTCTGTCCAGAGGATTTTCCCTTTCTGAAGGGCACTACTTAATTACTTATGAGGTCTCCTGTAAAAGTAGACACACACACATACACACACACACACACACACACACACATTATTTTTGTACTCTTTAAAACAGTTGTAAAATGTTTTATTTCATTTTATTATGAACTAGAGCTAAGTACAATTTTTACAGGAACTTTCCAACTTTCAGGGAAGAGACTACCTCAGTTTGAAACATTAATATAAATAATAATTTTTTTTCTAACTCTATTTTAAATGTTAGGAAACTGAGGCATGTGTACGTGCATACACACACACACACACACAGCCAACTTGTCCAGTGATGATCCACTAATTTATAGTAAAGTTGAAGTTTATACCCAGTTGATGCCTTCAGGTTCTAAGCGTTTTCCCCTCAGTGCAAGACCACAAGCAAGAACTAGCTGTAGCTTTCTAGGCTTTCAAGAATATTCACATAGTTTGTAGAACAAGGAGTGAACACTGTAGCCTCCTCTATCAAATGTTAAGCACCAAACTTCCAAAAGTAGAATTTACTTCTCATTGAAAACATCCCCTTTTGCATATTCTTTATTAATATTCTAAAAGCTTACATACCTTGAGTTGTTTATCAGGGAATTACAGCATGCTGCTCTGAGTTCAATTGCTACACTGCTCTTCCTCAAAATAAGGCTTCTTCACAAGGACGGACAAGGTAAAGAATAAAGAATGAGCAAGGCCAGGTCAGCAATGGCCAGACCCCATTAAAACACCATTCAAATTACCTACAAACTTTTATTCTCAATTTTAGAGACATTTTTTTCTTCAAGAATTTATTATTTCTTTATTATTAATTTTTATGTATTTAGTAAGGGTCTACAGGGACCCACTACACAAATCAGAGTCATAGTGATCTTTCCTGTTTTTCAACCTCCCAAGCTCTGGGATTACACGCCCAGTCTCAATTGGTGTCTCAGCACACCCCAGGGGCAGGCCCAGTACTGCACACTGGGGATCAAACCCCTGGCCACTATATCTACCTAAACAGGTGCTTTAATCCACTGAGCTATCTGGCCAACCCTTGAGAATTTAGTAGTTGGGCTGGCCAAATAGCTCAGCCAATTAAAGCACCTACAGGCAGGCACAGGGGCTGGGAGTTCAATCTCAGGGGCTGCCATGCCAGCCCCACACCCAGGGTGCAGTGAAATGACAATTGAGACTGGGTGTGATGACGAGTGTCTGTAATCCCAGCTCTTGGGGGCCTATAAACAGGAGGATCACTATGAGTCTGATCTAGTTATGAGACCCTGAACACCCTGTAGACCCTTCCCTAAAACATATACGCACAAAAAAAGTAGAGTCAACCTCAGCCTATCACAATCAAATGACCATTTCTTTACTTCTAAGTATCTCAGTGCCTCATATTAATAGTTACTTATGTGTTATGATTTTAATTAAGTAGCTTTAAGATGCGAGTAGTGAGTCTGTGTTGGTGCTGCTGCTGTGGCTCTGATATACTATTCTATTCCACTGCTCCATGTGGGACAGTATTTCCATCCTTGTTAATTATTAGCATCTAGGATTGATGCAGCCTGTCCAAACAGCAATCCTCAGAAATTTCCCTAAAAGCCTTTTAGAGCCTTTATGTAGTAAGGTCCATGCATTTTAGAAATGTACAGGTGCCTCAGGAAGAACTGTGGTTCCTTCCCATTGGAATACAGCATCCACAAGCAGTGGTGTGCTCATCCTGTCCTCCTCTTCTTCTGCTTTCTAATCCAGTGATATCTTTCACCAGGAGATGCAGCTGAACTCAGTTCCTCCTGATGGTAATTTTTCATTCCAGGGGATGCTGAATTGTTTCTTCACAGTGTCAGAAGGTCTTCTCATTGACCACTTCTTGTCTCCAATGGGTGCTGGAGTATTGTACTTGCCTCAGTCAAGCTCACCAAATGACAGACGGACTCTTTGTGCCCGTACGATGCTTCTTCCTGCTACACCATTAACCTGTCTATCTCCATTGACGGCAGTGTGTGGAAAGCAATCAATGACTCAAGGATCCTGGGACGAGATTACATCCGATGAGTACTGTGACTGTGGCTGTAAGTTTCAAGAGAAGGTAAGAGTGGAAAATGTGGCATTATAGTATCCAAATAGTAAAATTCAGACAGTCCGAAGATGAATCTCCTCATCCCAATCATGAACTTCAGAGTTACAGATTTCATTTGGGTTCTCACTAACGAAACCTGTAAAAAATCTCTGAGAAAGTTACTGGACATTGGTTGTCCAGGGTGACAAGATGGATGTGCTTTGAGTAACAATGCAGGGGACCCAAGAATTCTGGAATACATATTAAACAAATTGTTTGAGGAAAATACAACATAAAAATATTTTCTTGGTTTTATTTTATTCCATTGGTACCCATGGCTAAAACTGATTCATGTAGGTATGCCTAATTGTAACAGGGAAGAGAAAATGCAACCCGGTTGTGCACACACACACACACGCACACACACACACACACACACACACACACACACACATTTACCAATCCAGCAATTCTTACATTAAACTATAAAATGCACCAAGGAGAATAAAGAAATCTCAGAAAAGACAAAGAATGTTTAATCCACAGTGAGACTCTAACAGAGGGGAGCAGATTCTTGCTCACTGTGCTGCCGGTTTTAACCTTGGGTGTGAACACAAGGTCCACTTTTTGATCTCCTTAGTGCAGGTAGACCTTTTGTCTGACAGAAACCACATCAGTCATTAATTAAAGCTCTGCTCATTATTTCACTCACTTTTAGTGACCAGTTCTCTGTACACCCTTGCTACAGTTCCATATCCTTGCTTATTGTTTGTGGTTTTTCAGGAAAAACTATAGAGAGTGCTGGTGGTACAAAATCCTGAGATACTGAGGAACTTCTGTGAAAGCCTGAGCATCATTCCTGACCTGCTAAGGAACATAGTTAGGGAAGAACTTCACTTTCTCAGGCAAGGCTTTTTTCCTTTCTCTCCTGGAGCAGGAAGCCCTTAAAGATGTGTGTAGTAATTCCTGTTGTGCCAACATAAACATAATGGGGCAGGCTTGTTTTCAGGGTCTCTCAGCTGAGGGATAGAGAAGTGAACAGCCTGCACTCCAGCTGCCTCAGGCAACTGTTTTGAGCCTTGAGGTGTCTAGATCATAGCACTCCCTGGGCTTTCTGTGACTTGCTGCTTTTCCCATAAGGAATGCACCTCTCGTATAACTTGCTGCATGCGTGCTCTTTCTCTCTGGACTCAGAAATTGACAAGAAGTTCAGTTAGGAATTTGCAATATTCATTAACATTTGAATAAAGCAAATTTTCCCTGTCTACCTACAAATAAAATTGCTGGGAGATTTATATAAGTGTTTTCATATGATTTGGGAGTGATATTTTCCAAACCACAAAGTAATTATGATTCTTAGTAAAATATCTGAAGATAGAAGCCTGAGGATGAGTGCTTATATTTTTGAACAAGGAAGGAATGTTTGTATGACAGACTGGAAAGCTCCCATGTAAACCTTTTGCCTGAACTAAAGATAGCTGAGATGGTAGAAATTTGAGGATATAGGACTCTTGACATTCTGATCCTTTCCACTTTATCTTTGTCAATGAAATTCAAGTTAGTAACAGGAAGGCTTCAAATTATAGAGTATACTATTTTCAGCTTTTCAGGCTACACAGCTGACCTAGAGGAAGAAGGAATGGAAGTTTTCTGAAAGATTCTATGAAATGTCTGCCCTCCCACTTAGATGATCAGAGACCAACAATATTTGGATGGGCCTCTTGGTGATCTTAGATCAGCCTCGATATTAACACCACTTTTTCTTCTGGGTATTGGCAAATTTACTCTATTTTGCATAGAGGACTGTTAAGTTCATTATTAATTTACAGATTTAATGGAAAAGAACCAAAATCTTGCCACCTATTTATTTGATAGAGACTTTTGCTATGGCTTGCGTCTAGGTGTACCCCTGATGCCTCACATGGGCAGAGGTGGGGCTCTTTAGAAGTGGCTGGGATCATGCGTGTGATGCTGAGATTAATGGTGTGTGGTCACCAGTCGTCTGTTTTGTTTGCAATAGTTCTGATTGTGGATAAGCACAAGGCCCACTGCTCTGACTCTGAGTGGCACCACCCAACGGGCAGGTGGCCCAGAAGCCACCCATGGGTGCGGCTTCTGCCATTTCTGCCGCCTCTTACCCACTCACTGCTTGTTCACTACTCCACTGACTTGCTGCTTTCTGCCTACCATGAACTATGTCTCCTGCTCATGCCCCTGGCTGTGCCACCCTGCCTTGGTGCCAGCCGAAGAGAAACAAATTTCTGAAAACTGTGAGCTAAATAAATCTCTCCTCTCTTAACTTCGGGTGTTGGGTATTTGTCTCAGCAAAGAGAGAATAAATAAGACAACGACAAATGCCTTGTGGCCACAGTGAGAATAACGATGCCAACTTCTTTATTGCTTGGAAATCATATAATGCACCTTTCTCATTAAGATGTTTAATATGCCAAGCAGTAATCAGTGCTGGAGCCCAGCCCTAGACTCTCAGCTCAGTTCCTTCATTGTCCCTGCCTAGCATTTGGTTTCTCAGCTTGGAGCAATGTTCTTGGCATTTTTTCCTCTTTCCTTTTATAGCTGTGTGAATGACATATGCACACCCAGCAACCTGTTAGCAACAGACCTATTTTGAAGGAACAATAGCACAAATAAATTCACTCTGAGTTCTTTATGTGTGGGTTTAATGTCAATGCAGGAAGAAAATTCACAGGCACTCCTTTCAGATTTTATATTTATGGAAAGTGAAGATTGTAGCTTAGTGGAGGAGATAAACTAGGTGGTAAAAGGGAGAGATGGAAAAAGGAGAGGGTTTTTTTTTTTTTTTTTTTTAGTATAAGACTGGGTAGTTAGGATTTGTGGAAAATCCTAGGCTGAGGACACAAGAGGCTACATAAAAGAGCACTATAACTTTCATCCATGTAGTAGACTAAGGAGAAGGGCAAGCATAATCTCCACAGTCACAACAGTGGGCAATAAAATGCAGCACTAAAAACTACACCCTGGGATTAAACAAGCAGAACAAAGATAAAAATCATTCAGAAATAGATATATCCACTTTTTTGAGTGGAAACAGGAATAATATACTACATCTATTTCAGTCTATGAGCTCTTTTATTTGAAAACTGCTGAAAACTGATAAATTTGGATTGCTTGCTGAATTTTGACATTGATATATTACGGTTAAAATAAGTATATTGCCAGTTTTGCTTGCCAGTTCTGTATCATACTTCATTCCAATGCATTATTATTTTCTATATCCTTTTAAATGCATAATATTGTATGTATTATATACAAAAGGCATGAATTAAAAACATCCTAATCAGAGGCCCAGGATATAGCTCAGTAGCATAAGTGCCTGCCTGGTAAGCACAAGACCCCAGGTTTGTTCCTCAGTACCAGAAAAATACATACACACATACATACATACAAAATTAACAATAATATATACAAAATATTATATACAGTAAAGGTTTAGAGATAATACACAAATATATATAGTTACACATAAACATAAAACCTGATGGCTTTAAATCCCAATTAATGTATTGATTTTTAACAATCTCATGCAAATCATTTAAGAATTTATTTCTCAAGGCAATCTGCAATTTCAGTAATCCTTTACTCATTCTACCTTCTGGGAAAGGTACTTGAGGAGAGCAGTAAAAGACTTATTTGTGGCTCAGCTTTAGTAGCTTCTTGAGAATCGCAACTGAATGAGATTCAGTTTCTACTATAAATTGAAGAAAACCATCCTTATCTGACTGAATTTGTGTAATTCTTAAGATCAGCAAATCACTAAAAATATGTTAATAATTTTTTGGAGTTTTGCTCCACATCAAAATTAAATGGAAATGCAGCCACTTTCTGTGTATTCCCTGCTGCCACACGCCCAGGCTCCTGCTCTGATGGTCCCCACAGTGACACCTGTGACGGAATAATGCACCTGCACTGACACACCTTCACCACCTAAAGCTCATCATGATTTATTCTTGGTTGTGTGCAAAAGTTTTGAAAATTATATAATAACATATATGGTCCATTATTGGTTTTTCAAAGGTACTTTTATTAAATTTTCATTTTGAAAAGTAAAAACAAAAGCAACAACAAGAAAATCAGAAGCAGGGTAACATACAGCAGTACGTATGTTACAGATTTTCAAAACAAGAACAGCTGGTTAACAATGGCTGATAGATTATCTATCTTATCATCAAATCTATTGCTCAGATTAACAGATACAGTTATGTAAGATTAGGCATATGACTGCATATTATTGCTTGCTTTGAATAAGTCTTAAATTTTTGCTCTAGACTCTTTTACCTTTTTAAAAAAATTTAAAGAGAGTGTATTAGTACTTGATGTAACATTAGAAATGGCACACATTTAGAAGACTAAGATGACAGGCCTTCAAGCACGATTTTTGTATTACACAATGCTGTCCTTGATGTCACTACTCGGATAGCAGATATCAGCGTACAGAGTTGGTCAAAGTAAAAATTCTACATGTTAACTACAATTTTCAAAACCCATGATTGTTTTATTTTTTTCTTTTTTTTTTTTTTTTTCTTTTTTGAGACAGGGTCTCACTATGCAGTTCAGACTGGCCTTAAGCTCACTTTGTAGCTCAGGCTGGTCTTGAACTCACAACAATCCTCCTGCCTCAGCCTCCTGAGTTCTGGGATTACAGGCATGCACCACCACGCCAGGCTCCCATGATTGTTTTATAGAGCACAGCTTCACTCCTGAGCAATGCCTGTGCTCTGCCTGGTCATCACTCCCTCTTTCCTCCCAAGTCTTGGCAGTGCGGGCTTTTTGCTATCTGTATAATTCTGTCTTTCCCAAAATGTTTCAAAGTTGAAATCATATATTGAATATGCAGCCCTCCAGATTGCTTCTTTAATAACATGGATCTAAGGTCCCTCTGTGCCTCTTCATGGAAGGTTGATTTAACATTTATTTCAACTCTGAGTGATATTTTACTGTCTGAATGGAACAATTTATCCATTCCCAAGAGAACATAATGATTCTTTCCAAATTATGAATGAAGTTATAAACATACATCATTAAACACCAAGTCAGTTGACTGAATTCCGAGAAGCAGGGTTGCTAGGTCACATGGTCATAGTATGCTTAGTTTACTTTGAGAAAAGTTTTATAAAGTGGTTATACCAGGCTGGTGAGGTAGCCCAGTGACCAAGCACCTGCTTTGGCAAGTGCAGGGACAGGATTCCATCTCTAGTGCTACATGCCACACTGGCCCCAACCCTAGGCGCGCTGAGCTGGCCACCAAGTCTGGGAAGGTGGTGGACATGCCTGGAACCCCGGCACTGAGGAGGCTGAAAATAGCAGGATCACTGTGAGTCTGAGCTGCACAGTGAGGCCCTGTGCCAAATGCATAAAAAATAAATAAGTAAATAAGTAAACAAACAAATACATAGCAGTTCATGGAGTACATTGGTTTGAATTAACTATGTCCATGAACAATTAGGTGCTGTATTATAGTTTATAATATATTTCTAAAACATTAGCATCACTTTGAATTCTAAAATACTGTGTGTTGGCTGAGGATATAGGTTAGTCAGCACTTTTCTGCTATCAATTCTATTCCCAACACTGCAAAAAAGAGAGAAAAAATGAACATCTCCATTTAAAACTAGTTTGGAGAATGCACCACAAAAATCTACTACAGTTATAAAATAAGCTCACCAATTTCACAGGATGCACTGTGGATCCTGCTCTGTTCTTTCATCTTACCGTTAGCTCCTGTCCATCTTCATTCTACAGTGAGACTGCAACCTCAGACTGAGAGCAGGACTATGCCTGATGTTCTTCACATTTCTTCAGGATAAATAACATTAGACATAGATATTAATTATCGCTGGTTCTCAGTTTAGCTCTTTTGTTACAACTTCCTCCTGTTTTTTCTCAACTTACTTTATCACTCATCATTTGTGAGGAATTTTCTTCCTTTATTTGCCTCTTAAATTTTAGTGAAGGTTGGCTTTCTAGGTCAATGTTTTGTCTCTAAACTCTGGGATTCTTTTTAACCATTTGCCACAAGACATCTGAAGGGAAGCCACAATGAGCAGACAGCCCTGGTCCTCTGAAAGACTCCTAGCAACCATCACTTTCTTGTAGGCAAGCACACACTCACTGAAATTTCTGTTCTTTACACTCCACTTGGATGGTATAACTGATAACTAAGTCTCTAGATCCAGCCTGGACTGCTCACTAAATCTCTAGATCCAGTTTCCAATCCATTTGCTAGCTAGTTATTTGTAAGCACTTCATATTTGACATAGTCTAAATTCATTGTTTTCTTCAGATTTCTAGCTTTTTAGTATTACAGTCATGCCCACCCATTCCTGTTGGCTGCCTCAAATAATACCTCAAGTAATACCAAAACTTATATACAGTATACTGTTTTTTCATACACATACATACATTTGCTAAAGCTTGATTTATAAATTAGAAATAGGAAGAGATTAAAAACACAATGAAATAAGAATAATTGTGTACCATAAAAAATAAAATGAATGTAGTCTTGGAAGAATCAAGATGAATATTAACTGACTGAAATAGTTAACTGAAATGGCAAATAGGGAGCTGCCATTGTATTCCATATTTCCATTAATGCCATCATCCCCTTGCCCAAGTGAAACTTTCATTTGTTTGTTTGTTTTTGAGACATGGTCTTAATATGTAATTCAGACTGGTCTTAGATTCACTGCGTAAGCTAGGCAAGTCTAAGCAACCCTCCTGCCTTAACCCCCCAAGTGCTGGGGTTCCAGGCCTTGGCACTAAGCTATCTCCTCAAGCTTTTTATAGGTCTTCTTTTGAGATAGGGTCTTGATGAGGTGCCCAGGCTGGGCTCAAACTTGTGACTGAGGAGGGTTTCTAAAGACGTTCTTGTCCTCTTTTCCACGTATCTCTTTGTTTCCACCTTCGTTTTCCCCAATAACATATGAGATGTGCCATTGTTTCCCATCTTACCAGCTTTTAATACTATTTTGGTTTTGGATTTTGGATATTCTAATAGGTATATTATTGGATCTCATTTTTTAAATTTGTAATTTCCTAGTGACATAAGTCATTTCTCATCTTTTTAAAAATTAATTTTATTGAGAAAGAAATACCAATAAGACAGTTTCAAAATAGGTTAGTAGAACAATTATAATAATTAATACATTATATATTGTCTTCGTAGTGGTTATTCATAGTACAAGATGCAGACATAATATCCTGTCTGAACACTATTAGTACAAATCTTTCTTTTCATTGAACTAAGAAAGCAGCTGCATATTTAACCTAATTTGTATATACAGATATATATTTTTTTCACCACAAAATTGTCCTTCATTTATACTCTTTTTATTTTATTTTTTTGGTGGAACCAGGGATTGAACTCAGGCCCTTGCACTTGACAGGGAAGTGCTTATTCCACTGAGCCATCACCCTGGTCCCCTGGTCCTTCATTTATATCCCTTCATCTTTTTAGGTGCTCGACAATCATATATCTTCTTTGCTGAAGTCTAAGAGTAAATATTCTAGTCAAGGCCGCTCAATTTTGTTTAACATTTCTTTGTATAATAGGCATATTTACCAGCATAAAGATCCTAATACGGATATTTTTGTAGCATTGATTTTGTGCACTTAACATATGAATAGTCACATACACAAAATCATATATAAATATACATTATTACTATTATTATTTTTAAAGAGGGTACAAAATAGTATTAAAGCAGAAAAAATCACAAGGGATATAGAATTTTAACTATTACTATTTTTCTAAGACTTAACAAAATATTTTGGCCCTAAGATGGCTCAGTAGAATAAGTGCTTACCCGGCAAGCTCAAGGACTTGAGTTCAATCGCCACTTCTGAAAAAAAAATCCTAAGCATTAATTTATGTTTTTTATTTTTTACAGAGTTGTTACATCCCTGGAATTTATCATACTTATTTTACCTAGGTTTTCTAGATCTGCAGTTGGTCTATGACATTAATTTGTAGAAAGTTTGCCAAAATCACTTCAAATTTTTCCCTTCTTCTCATTTTTCCATTGCAAGTATATCACATATTTAGTGGATAGGCCATAATTCTTTAGTTTTCTATAACATTTACTGTAGTTCTTTTCTTTGCCAGTCCACTTTGGAAAGCTACAGGATACTTTACTTACTCCAGCTCTATCTTCCGGCCTGAGAAGCACATCAGATGTATTCACCCTCTATGTTACAGCGATTCGAGGTGTCACCATTTCTAAAATCTTTCTTAACGTTTCTGTGTCTATACTTATATGGAAATCTGTTCTTATATACTGACTATTTTAATTGTTAAAGCCTTTCGCATACCAAATGTAGTTCTTTTCATTTCCTGACCCAATATACTCAATAGAAGGGGCAGCAATATGTAATCTTTGGTAACGTGGGCTTAAGGAGTTGGGGACATTCAACTACTTGTTCCTGAGTAGTTTTTAGAGTTCATCTCAATTTCCTACTCCTCAATTTTATTTTATTTTATTTTTTTGCTCCTCAATTTTAATGGGACCAAATGGCTAGACTTAGATAAATTCTGATAAAATATCCCCATTTCTGCATGAACTGGAGTTAAGATGAGCCCCCTTCTCCACGTGGGAAGGTAAGGCGGGTAGAGTTGAGGTTTCATGTCCTTCAGGTGCACAGGCTTTAAGAATGTTCCAGCTGTTCAGGTTCTGCTATAAAAAGTTCATGAGGAAAGACTTTATTAAGAGTACAGGGCCAGTCAAATAGTTCAGCGGATTAAAGCACCTGCAAGCAGGCTCAGGGACTAGGGTTCGATACCTGGACCTGCCCTCCTGTACCCGCCTCCGGGACCTGCTGAGACAGCAATTGAGACTCGGCGTGGTGGTGTGAGCACCTGTAATCCCAGCTCTTAGGAGGCTGTAAGCAGGTGAACCACAATGAGTCCGATTTAGTAGTGAGACCTGAACACCCTGTAGAACCTTGCCTAAAATATAGAAAAAAGAAGACTGCAGTTCACAATTCGTATCCATTTTCCTCCTTCTACTCCCTAGCACACGTGCTAATACCTTGATGGGATTTCCCGTCTTCCTTCCTCACATCCACCATGAAAGTCTGGTTAAGCTCATGGTGGCAAAGCACTCAGAAGCGTGGGAATCTGCACGACCCAAGTGTCTAGCAGCTCAAGCTCTCAGAGGTGTCACTGTGAGCCTCCTCCATTCACCAGCTGCGGGGTTTGCTGCCCAGCGCGGGTCCCTGCGGAGGCTCTGTGCAGTGCCTTGTGGTTCTTCCCACGGGCTTGTCTTTCACTCTACTTCTCTGAAAAATCTCAGTGAACTTTTGGATTTTTTTAGTTTGTTCAGTTTTTTCTTATTAGGACAGAATGACAACTTCCAAGCTTCTTATGTGCTGGAGGAAAACTGTGAAGAAAGCACTTTGATGTGTGAGTTCTGTGCACCTGTGAACTACTCTTATAGAACTCATTTTAAAGAGCTTTTCTGCTCAAAAACAGTAGTTCCAGAGACATTAATAATTTCAATCATGTTGTTTTCTAATCTCATATATTTTATAAATGTCCATAAATAAAAGAAAACCAAACATAAATATGCTTAAAAAAACTGGGCCTTGAGCCTATTCTCTTGCCTACATGGACATAATACTGCGGTGCTAAGAATGGTCCTTAACATCGTTCATTAACAAACATTTATACTTCATGTTAAAATGACTGCTTGTCATTAACACACCTGTATTAGAAAAAGAAAATTACTTATATTTTTTCTTTCTTGAGTACACCATAGAAAGAAAACAAGAACTCATGATTTTCTATGACTAAGAACTGAGTTTTAAAGTAAACTAAATTAATTGGGAAAGGAAAGATTCTTTTATCTCCACAAATTTCATTACCAGCACATGCTCAAAAACCAGGCAGTGCTATCACCAGAGTTTACCCTAATTATTAAATATTAGAGTCACTATTATGAATTTTTTTCTTGTTTATTTCTTTTCCTTCTAGCGCTAGAGATCAAAAAAAGGTCATCTCATGTGACAGGCATCCTTTCTACCTCTGAGCCACAGCCATAATTTTCTTTTATTCCTTTTTTTAATATAGCAAGGCAATGTATTTTATGACAGCACCTTTTATTATTTACATGTATTTCCTGAGATAATTTTATTGCTTTCTGTTGGTAGCAGACTAAAGAAAAATCTATACTGTGGTTTTGGCACTCATGGCACCTCATACAGAGACATCTTAGAAAATATCTGACAAAATTATTGGTCATAATTTCTTCCCTAGTAATGGAGAAGAGGTCAGAGAAATTCAGGGGCCCTCAGGGAGAAAATGAATCATAATTCCATTAGAGAAAGCACTTTGGGGAGGTCATATAAAAACAATAAGCATTGATTATTTGGAAAAATTTCTGCAGTTATGATTTTAACTATAATAAGTCCTTCCTGACAATGTTCTCCTACAAGAGCTTTATAATGATATTCCACAACTTTAGAGCTTTGAACATTTCCTAAAGCTAAAGGAATGAAGCCATCACTATTATTCCCACAACATGCCCACACAGTCTTGTCTTAAATACTTCATTCTACCTTCTGTCCACATCATTTTTAATCCTCCTCAGGGAAAAACCACTGGGTGTCCTAACAAAAATTTACCTGATGCTCTAACTTTAAACATCGCCATGAAAAGACCAAACTTTTTGACTTATGCTTTTGTTTTGTCCCAAAGACTTCATATTATTTTTTCTTGATGTTGTCTTGAAGCCATTGTATTGTTATTTCATGAACTTTATTATTCTGAAGAGATCTTGCCTTACTTGAGCATTAGCTCTGATCCTGTTTTCGAGGTCCAGAAGTCTTGTCCTGTGTTCATACAAGTGGTTTTGCTAGCCACCAGTGGAATTTTTAATTTCCTGTATGTCTGTTTGAATCCACTTCACACACTGTGTTTCTTTCTTATACTGATCATTCATAGCTTCCATCTTCTTCCTATCAACATCTATTTTTTTAATCTGTCTCTTCTCTACATTTGCTAAGCAAGTCCTTTATGAATGTTGACATTTCCTTTGTAACCTGAGAGATTATTTCTGATCTGATTTCTTCTATGGTCTCATGGATTTTTTTTATTTCAATAGCTATTATTTCAGAAATGTCAAGTGCATGTCCTCCATTTTTCTCTTATCTCATTATATCCTGGATTTGATGGAGATGGGCCAGAGGTCTGAGGCTACATTTTACTTCTGTATCTTAGCATTTTCTGTTTCAAAAGCCTTTATTTTGTTTTCGGGGTTGACTCTTGTAAGTCTTTGTAGTAGGCAGCTTTATCAATAGTATCAGGGCAATGTAGGACCCTGTTGCACATAAATACCACATTTTCATTCTTCTCATTTATTCTTGCAGAAACACTTGGGCTTCATGGTGCACTTGGAAACCTGGAAAGGACCAAAGATGCTCCCTACACACAACTGTTTTAGTTACCTTTCTCGTGGCTGAGAAAAAGTACTCAATACCCAGAGTTAAAAGAGGAAAGGTTTATTTAGCTCACAGCAAGGTGATGTGGCAGAGGTCAACAGTGCATGGCAAGGCTGCCAGCACCAGCAACAGGAGATGAGGAGGTATAGAGCAGCCCTCCTGCTGCCTCTTGCTTTGATTGTATCCTGCCTATGGGATTAGGAGAGTGCAATGCATTCAATACACTGGTCCACCAATCATCTACCCTTAATGCTAGAATCCGTAATCCCAGCATTGTACTATGAACCAATCACAGTCTCTAGATTTAGCTGCTTCCTTCCAAAAAGCCTACCCCTATGAATACATGAGACTCTGGAAACATCCAGACACAAACACTAACAGTAATTTAAGGACACACAATATCCAACTCTCCAACTCAGCCTTGATGGCTTAGCTCCTATTTTCTTACCTGATAATATTCTGAATGCTCAACACAATGCTCAACACAAACTAAAGTATTCAGTATGAAATCTCTGTACAGAGAAACAGCCAAGACACATAATATTTTTCTAGTTCTTTCTTTGTTTTCATCCTACAGGGTTTTATTTAGATGAAAAACCAGATTTATAAGACTATATTCTTTAATACTATCATTACTTTTATTACATAGCCTTTGATATAGTGCATCAGCTTTCATTTTTTAAGATTTTAAAAATTTATGTAGTTACCCTTTTTATTTTATTAATGTATGTTTAAAGTCCATCATGATTAAATTCATAAAGAGGACTTTTCTGATATTCACCATCAGTAAGGAAGTAAACCAAAGGAAACTTAATCTTTCTCCCTCAAAATACCTTATAGCATATTCTGCTATGATTTCAGCAACATGCATAAAAGTAGAAACTAAGTGTTGTAACTCTGTTCCATTGTCTGTCCATAAAAGTGAGCAAGAGCTTGCTATGGGGACTTGAAAAAAACAGTCATAAAAAGGGCACAAGATCCCTCATGGTCACACCTCTAAACATTTCCTGTGACACATGTAGAAAACCAAGAGCTAAGAGAGTGCCCTGGATTATCTGAGTGGGTCCAATGTGATCGCAGAATCCTAACAAGAAGGAGGGCAGGAGCTCCAGTGGCACAAACATAATTCAAGAACACAAGTAAGGAGGAAACGCCTGAAAGACATTCTTCATGGCTCTGAAAATGCCAGATTGCATCAGGAGCAGAGACTGCAAGTAGGTCTTTGAATCTAATAGAGGACAAGGAAATTGGAGTGGGTCTCCTCCAGAGTTTCTAGGAAAAATAAAACAATTTTTCTGATTCTTTGATTTTAGGATTTCTGACTTCTATAACTGTGAAATAATAAACTTTTGTGTGTTCAGCTACAGTTTGTTGCACTTTGTTAGAGCAGCAATAGAAGACTAATAATGTTTATTTGGTAAGCCCCTGGCTACAGATGTGGTAATACTATGGGAGCTGTATTTGACAAAAATATTCTCCAACTATGTCTGCCATTTTTACCTTATATTCCACGTTCTGTAGAAAGGAGAGGAGAAATAAACAGTGTAGATATTTTGTCTTGGCCCCATTGCTCAGTTATTCACTTACAGCCTGCCAGGTGGGTCCAAGCTAGAAGAACTCCACACTGGGCAGGGCTGTGATTCAGACTTTTTAAATATTTAAGGAAAATGGCAGGTACAAGGCCAGAGCAACTGCATGTACCTTACAACTGACTAATGAAGAAACTTAAAGTCAGTACAGTAATTAAAAGTGAGAATTCAGTACAGAACACAATCGCTGGAAACCCAAAGATGGTTCATCTCATGCAGTAGGCAAGCGGAGAAAGCAAATAAATAAAGATCACAGTAAGATTAATTACAAAAGGTAAATTCAACGGAGATAGTTCTGCTCCTTCAGACTTGAGAGGTGCAGTAAGAAAACCTGGTATTGTTATTAATGCCTTGGGAACAGCTGTATGGATGTCACTGAAAACTGTTCTCTCTCTCTCTCTTCCTTCTTTCCCTCCCTCTCTCCCTCCCTCCCTCCTTCCTTCCTTTCTCTCTCTCTCTTTCTTTTCTTTCTTTCTTCCTTCCTTCCTTTCTTTCTTTTTTTCTTCTTTCCTTCCTTCCTTCCTTCCTTCCTTCCTTCCTTTCTTTCTTTCTTTCTTTCTTTCTTTCTTTCTTTCTTTCTTTCTTTCTTTCACTTTCTTCTTTCTTTGGCACATGGTCTCCTGCACAGCTCAGACTCATAGTGACCCTTCTGTTTCAGGTTCCCTAGCACTGGGATCAGAGGCGTGAGCCACCACACTCAGTATCTTTATCCAGCACTGTGCACCTGGTGGTCTGGGCCTGTCACAGTATGCAGTACTAAGATCAAACTCAGGTACTTGCTCTTAGGCAGGTGCTTAGACTTCCAAGGTATCTCCCAGCCTCATCTCTGAAAACTTTGCCTCCTCAGTTGTGTCACTGATGCTTGAGCCACTTGAGCCTGAGGACAAATCCCACCCTCTCCCAACATTATCAAGCGTTAACACTCCTATAGGGAGACAGTACAGAGATCTCTCTTCAAAAGGCTACCCATAATACTAAAAGGGTTGTCCTCACTCTCTTGGAGTTGAAGTATAACATTAAAGTAAAGTTGCTGTTTAATCCAGTCATGACATGTTTAAATCAATAGAAGAGCAAAGAGCTTACAACTCACAGTAACTCTTGGCATGAGACACACTTATCACTAGAAAGAGACTTCTGTGGGTACTTGATCAAAGTAATTAGAAGACATGCTTGGATAACGGGAACTTTACAACCTACAGCCCAGGATTTAACATACTAACAAGGCCTCTAGTGGATGGAGCAAACTTCTTGCTAGGACTAGCAGAAAAAGCTTTGAAAGTGTACTTGATTACATAGAATAAGATTAAAATACCTAAATTCAAAGAGCAAGTTACATGCATTAAATACCAAGGAAAGGAAAACCACTAAAATGGTTATCTCAGGTGAGGGATAAGATGATGTAAGTTCATTCTAAAACTTATGAGAAAATTCATGGAATTATATTCTACGACTTAGAAACATCCTTCACAAAGACTATATGACATATTTCAGTGAGAAAAAATGCTTAGCAGAAAGCATCATTAGAAACTTCCACTGTATGTCCTCCTCACTGCAAGTCTGAGCACAAGATAGGAAGGCTGTTAGAGATTGCCTCACTAAACCCAGTAAGAATGACATGACAAATTTGGAGTCTTCCCATGGGCTGACACAGAGTCTTAGGTATTTGTCAAAGTATGTGGTATCTCTAAGGGAGGGTGCAATCAAATTGAGTGTGCATGGTGTGTGTGTGTGTGTGTGTGTGTGTGTGTATACAGTACAAGGGTGGCAGGAGTTGTTCCTATTGTGCTATTTTCACACCTCAGGTGTCTTATAAAGCTGCAGTAGAATCCAGTTGATGAAATACAATACTTTATTCATAGAGACAAAGATCCAGAAATGCCTTAGCTGAAATTAATGCTGCTTCCTCAAAAGGAGATATGGCTTCTTACTTTTACAGTGAAGTGAGAAGAATGAATGGGTGTTTTAAGGACATTAGACTTAAGGTTAGGTTGATCTTAACACTTGTAGACATATATTATCATAATCTCCTTGTAGAATGAGAACACGTGATTTTCAACTAATGAATGGAATCTTGGTCACATTTGAGTTCACTGAAAGTCATCTACATCTTCCAACCAAAGTATTTCTCATTTGTGTGGTCTCCAGATGCATTATTCATATGAATTTGGCTGGATATTTTAGTAACCATCACATTGTATCCTTGGGGAATATGGTAAGAGCTACCATGAAGGGGAGGGCCATGCAGACTCCAATCTCGAGTGAATAATGGTACTGCCTCTTAGAAGAAGGAAGAAAAATGGAGATGAATGTGTCTGCTGAATATCTTTAATGATGTGACTTTTGCCACATTTTTATCTCATTTGCTAGCATTACCTAATACCAAAACTGAATAGACCAGAGAGAATCAGTTAAACTCCTGGATTTAATAGGCTTAAACTGTCATGTGTCATTAAAAGAGCAGTACAATATAGCCTCAAGAACAAAATACCTAGTGAGTGATTTGGAGCCTTCTATTTGTTATGGTTACATCTAGAAGTCAGCCTTAAAGCTCAGACAGCACCAAGAGGGCTTCAGAAGGTTGTAACGTTATGAGGCTATAATGGATTTATTCATAGTCAACATAAGTAGGAGCACACAGAAGGGGTGAATGTGATTCTGGCATGGAAGACCCAGCTGTGAATTGTTGTCATGGCATAAAAGGAAGACTGCTGATGATTCTACTGAAGAAGCTGCTGTTCAATTAATTTTCTTCAAAAGAGCTTTAGGTGCTGCCTATTTTGAAGAGCCTCAATCTTCACCTTCACTTTGCACGTCATCTCCTGGTTTCTAATGCAGCTCTCTCAGCTTTCTGGCATAGGTGTTTCATTCTGATGGAAGACTTTCTAGCTTCTACCACTGGCCCTTGATCTTTCAGTTCTCCAGCATGCAGTCAGATCTTTTAAACTCTTCCACATCTGATTCTAGCAAGCACTGACTAACACAAATTGAACATTGAGTACAAGGACTTAATAGCTGATTTGCTATTAGCTGGTTCAGCCTGGACAGGAGAGCATAGTTACTGGGACCATGGCCTTCAGTCCTTTGCTTCCTGTCCCCAGTGCAATGAACAGCTCTCTTCCTCTGCCCCAGCCTTAGTGATCTGCCTGCTTACAGACTCCCAAGTGCTGGAATTACAGGTGCGCACCACCGTGCCCAGTATCAATTGTCTTCTCATTGTGTTCTGGTGGCAGCAGCAGCACTGCAGGCCTAGGGATTGAACCCCTGGTTCATGCACATGCTTTCAGGCACTATAATCTGCTGAGCTCTTAGGCTAGACCCACCCTCTGTCCTAACACAGCCCATCTTAGTTACTTTTCTCAATGAAAACACAAAGTACCTGATGCTCAAAGTTAAAAGAAGGAAAGATTTACTAACTTCACAGTTTCTTGAAGTTTTATTCCGTAATTGGCTGACTCCCAGGCAGGGTGGCACATGGCAGAGGGACAAACCTTCATGGCAGGGACAAATTACACGGCCTTTAAAAAGAGCTGCTGTCATCCTCCTAGACCCTGACAGAGACAGAAAGCTTCATCAGAAGTCACCAGAAAACCCACTTTCCATAGGGGCCTATGTGAAAGCAATCCATGACTTAGTTTATAGTCACACATCAAGATAGATGTGTGGAAAGGCTTTGCGATTTCATGACATAGCAACAGCTGAATACCACCCTGAAATCTACAGCTGAGAATGAACAAATGCAGCAACTTAAAAATTCATGACTGCTGAACATTCAGAACCTTATGGACTATTGTTTTGGTTTCCACCATAAGTTAAGCCACTAGGAGAAAAGAAGTATTAGCTGGAAAATAAGAAATTTGTTGTTTGACCTAAGGAGTTTCACTTGAAGTCCCAAAAACAAAAGTAGGGAAGTCTCTGAGTTCTTTCTTTCCAGTTCTTTCTAAGAAAAAGAAACTCCCTGAATGCTATGAAGGACTTGTTTTCAGAGAGTACATGGGTTAAAAAGTAGCCTGAAGGATGGTCAGAGGCAGATACAGTGTGACTTTGATCATGATTACCACTTTGACCAGATTGAGACATATCAAGTAAATTAGAAAAGTTTACTATGGGTATAACTGTGCGGGGCACAGCAATGTGGTGTTCAGTGTCCCAGCTAGGTCCTGGACTCTTTCTCTTTGGCACTGTTCTGCCCTGCTTCCATATTGGAGCAGAGTCTTTCTCAGGATCAAAGAGCTTTTCTCCATGATGCCCCTCTACTGTGATGTATCTGCCTTGGGTCAGACTACCATGGACTGAACCTACTGAAGTCATGAGCCAAATATCCTACTACTTCCTGTACATTGTGGATTTTGTCCTGGTGACAGGAATGCTGCCCAATACACTGGAGAAGAGCAACTCAGGAGTCCCTTCAGGAAGAAACAGTCTGCCTCATAGTAACTATGATTAGCCAAAGGCTCCTAACTCTTACCTTATCAGGATTCACCTCATACTACAAATCAAAGTTCTTTTCTTTTTAGGGAAGGCCTCCACTAATGGCTGTACCAGGCAATGGTCAGGTATCTGGCCATATCTGACCCTCATGGGCCCCTCAGCCATTCAATGTTTGGCAGGTACAATGGCAACCAGTTGTTATTCAACAACAAAACCTTCACAAACTAACTTCATCTTAGCATGCGCTTTCTCAGGAACCCGACCTGCCTCAACTAGCCAATTTCAATTATTTCTTTGATGTAATGAGAAGGATTTGGAACAGATATTAACATTATTTGGCAAGTAGATCAATAGGAAGCTATGATGCATGAAAATTGCAGTTATCTAATTATTGCTGCCACATCTTCATTTTAGTATTGAAATTGTAGATCATTAAGGGATGCAAATCAATAAGAAGTATGATTAGGATATTTTAGTCAGTTTCAAGAAGGATAACTATATTTTTAATATAATAGAAAAATAACAAAAAGAAAATGTAGGAATATTCCTATTTTATGAATAGCTTAGAAGGTTATAAGGTAAGTAAGGTACACTTTCATATCTTTATATCCACAGCTATGCTCCAATGCAGAAGAATAAAATAAAAGAGTATTTATGATAAACACTTAAAAATTTAAAGAGCTAAGACTCTGGACCACACAAAATATAGAAGAAATGTATTTCAATCTTTAATCTGATTCCATGATTTGAATTGGAATTTATAATTTCCACTTAATTGGCATACAAATTACCTTTAAAAATCATCCATCTACAATAATGAGTACTTAATGCTGAACATTAGTCAGGAGAAATTTATTTGACATATTCTATAATCAATGCTTATTCTTTATATAAAAAGAAAACATAATCTCCTTTGTCCTTTCATAATTCTGATGAGTGTGTAATTTATAATACTCTTCCTGGAACATGTTCACAGAAATTATGGCCTTTTATAATTTTGTTGCACATTTTATTACCACATGTTCAGTGATATTTATCATTTCATGGACAATTGGCAGTTGAAAATGTTCAATCATTAACATTTCAATTCATTTGCAGACTTAATTCAGAAATGATTATACACAACCTGAGTTCTCTATACCATCTTCCCTTAAGCAACTATAAATATAAACACATGACTCTTTTATGATTTTAACTTTTCTTTAGAATTGGCATTGGCATTTGGTATTGCAATGAAGGCATTTTATTTGCAAAATTATATAGATGTTGGCATTATCACAGGGGTGAAATAAGCCAGAATTTGAAAACATGTTTAGTCAAATTATGTCTAGAAAATTTATTTCTATCAAAATTAAGAGATTTTCACCTCATATTACATTAAAGAGAGAAAAGACTCCATTATGAGAAAAAAGTTCCAAGGATCAGTGTAGTATATTATCTTTATTTTCTCATGTGTTGTATGACATATAGTTGTATATTTTCTTTTAATTTGACAATTTCTACATTAGAAATATGAATTTTAAATGATAAGCTTACTATGGGTGAACTAATTTCATCCTTCAGCTTCCAATTGGTTTATCATAGCTTTCATTGAGGCCATTTGATCACAACCAAACAGCCAACCAAACATAAGAGGTCAAAACGCACTTCAGAGAAGATAGGATCTTAGTACAGTGGATGATATGATGAACTCAGAAAGTACATAATTCCTAGCATAATCTACCAAGAGAAAGAATAGAAGGTCTCTTCTTTATAAGACTTTAAGACTGGAATAGACATTTTTTGGGTGTATTTTGGCTCTACAGTGCTTTCATTGCAAGGTGCCTGTAGTATTTATTTCTTTTTTTTAATTTTTATTTTATTGAAGTACAGATATCAATGAGACAGTTTTAAAATACCTTGACAAGATGGATTTGATAAATTAATACATTGCAAACTGTTTTCATAATCTTTTGGTATCATAGAAGGTACATACATGATATTATACTTACAGACATTATCACAGCGTATGTCTCTTATCAGTAAATAGAGTGTAGCTGTTTGCGTATCTTATATTTTATACCTGAATTACATCAAAGATTTTAGCTATTTCCATCTATTGTACTTGAGCAAAATTTTTCAGGTGCTTTACTCTTTCATTTACTATTTTCCAAAGCAATTTTAGATTTACATAAAAATTGAATGAGAAGTAGATTTCCCACAGTTTACAAGATTCCTTCTATCAGTAACATTTGCATAGTATGTTACATATTTTACAATCAATACATCATTCAGTGATGCCTAATATAATGAAAATACTATACATTAGTATTAGTTGATGTTCACAGTTCATAGTAGAGATCAAATATTTTAATTTATATATTATGGACTTTATTTGGCACATAATGTGATGAATCCACCATGACAACTTCATAAAGAAATCTTTCACTGTTATCGAGATCATCAAATACATTTACTTCAAACTGAAATCTGTATCACTTTTTGCATGTTCGTATTTCTAATTGTATATTTGTCGTACTTGAGCTATTTGTGTTTATTTGTTATTAGCCAGTATCTGTGAGAAAACACTTTTCTGTAGAATTAGAAGATAATGTGAGACAAAATATTGCTAGTGTGTCAGCTGTTTTGTGTGTCATTGTTGCCACAGATGCTGCCTGCGAACACAGCTCTGCCTCCTGCTAAGGTCCCGCACATGTGTGTTTCATCTCCCTTTTCATCCCTTAAAATTATTTAAAAACTTACATACTCTTCTGACTTTTTAGTAGTTGTGCTAGCATTCACTACCTACTTGATCAGATAAAGTGGCATCTAGAAGTGACTGCATTCGGGGGCATTAACCTCATTAATGGGTTAATCTGTTAGCGATTTCGTAGCAGGAAGGTTATTAGAAGTGCTGCTCCTTGGAGAGTCATACCATATACTTGAGAATTTTGTATTACAGTACTTTGCAGCTTCATTTTGAAACACATTTGCTTCCAAAAATGCTATCTTGGTGAGAACAGTGAGAGCAGTCAGCTGTGTTTTTAAGCCATGTGAGTCTCCAATGACCTAGACCCTCCTTTTCTTTCTTATGTCTGAGTTCAAATTCTCCAGAGGGGAAAAATGGATTCAGACTCTGGCAGTACCAGACCAGGCGCTGCATCTTTAGGCATTGCATTGCTGCCTGTCAACCTTCTTAATGATTTTTTGGCTTAATTAGGTAAATTTATTCGAGAAAATATACTTAAAATCAGTATGACCATCAATACAGTGCTATGAACAGTATTGTCTACTTTCAAAGCATATGAAATAAGATGATATACGCAAAAGCTTAATAGACCCCTTAGGGCCGGGAAGAGAGCTCTGCCTCGTAAGGGCGAGGACCCGGGTTCCATCACGTGCAGCTCTGGCCCCGCACTCTGGCACGCAGACCTGGCGACAAGAGTCCAGGCGTGGTGGCGCAGGCCTGTAATCCCAGCACTGGGGAGGCTGAGACAGGAGGAGCATCATGAGTCAGAACTGCGGCTCCGTGTCAGTCGCCGTCTCAGCGCGCCCCGAAGTCAGGGCCTGCACCACCCGAATTCCACAAATATGAAGAAAGATTGTGATCTGTAGAAAACTTGTGTGATGAAATGAAAATCTTTGAAATACTGAATGAAATTCCGCATCAGATACACAGTTCATGGTCTTCTTTACCCCTAATTATTTTAGTAAAGTATGAAACATGTAAGTGAAAATGGCAACAAAATGTCTATATTAGAAATGGGTCCAGGAGCTGGAGAGATAACTCAGCGGGCTAAGCACCTGCTTAGGGAAGCACGGGGACCGGACTCCATCCTGGCACCAGTGCCAGCCCGGCCCCCAGGGCGCACGGCGCCAGCCACAGAGTGCAGGTGTGGTGGCACACTCCTGTAATCCCAGCGCTGGGAAGGCTGAAAAATGAAAATCAGTAGGAGTCCAAGCTGTATAGTGAGACCTGTTAAAAAAAATCGAACAAGCAAGAAAGGAGTCCTTATTGGCAGGTAGAATCTACCAACTTGTTTTGTAAAGTTCCAGATATTAAATATTTTAGAGCTTAAGGGAACCACATGGTCTTTCTTCATATTCTGTTTTTTAATTTTTTTTTATTTTTTACAACTGCTTATAGATGCAACAGCTGTAACTAGACCTCAGTGTACAAACAGCAAAAACCCAATAAAACAGGCAGAAGACCAGATTTGGCTTTTGGATCATAGTTTGCCACTCCTTAGTATACAGCATTGTGTCCACAAGAGAATGCATTTTATGCTTACAGCAAAATGGAATGACTAACGAGTCCTGTTTTATCGCTTCTAACACATGAAGTCTGTATATTTGTAATAAAGTCTTTCCAATCTGGAGCTAGACCACAGATGACCTAAATGCTCTGGTAGACTGGCAGGAAAGGCAGGATGGAGTCACTCACTCTGCCTTGGGATGGAAGTCTTCACGTAAACTTGCAGAAAACCATCCGGGACTCTCCTACATTTCTTAGTATACTAAATCTTATGATATAATATTGTTCTCATTTTTAATCTACCTTTGATTAAAAGGAATAAACTAGCAGTTATGAAAACTTTCTAATGAGTAACTATTACAATGATCACAGGAAACCTGACTGATAACAAAGAATTATAATTGTAATGTATCGTCAACCCACAATGAAGTAAAATGTGAATCTTCATATTGGTGACTACAATAAAACTATATTATGTTCACTATTTTTTTTTGGTGGAATCAGAGATTGAATTCAGGCCCTTGTGCTTGCCAGGGAAGCGCTTATTCTACTTAGCCATCTCCCCAGCCCCTTCAATATGCTTTCTGAAAAGATAGTGTGCCATAAATTTTGGAAAGTCTTCCACTAATAGTAATGTTGGAAATCATAATAAAATCAAATACAGTCTCAAATCTATATCTCTGTGTACATTGATTTAGTCAAATATCCTGTCAATATCATTCTAAGGAGATATTTCAGACTCATCTTATTTTCTTCATTTTTTTCCATTATAATCTCTCTATACAATTATGTGTTTCTTAAATAGTTCATCTGATTCAAGTCTTTCTCATACTTTAATTCATTTTCTCTCACATATACGGATTCTATTTCTACAGTAAAGATATTCATATTTTTCTTGCCTTCAATTCCTTCAGTGGGTCTGCAGTCACTTGAGTGTTGAGCTAAGTCCTCCTTGTTCCATCTTCAGTAGCTGCGCCAACACACCGCACATTTCGGGGCTCACCAGGCTCCTCATGAAGACAACACTCCAGTCACCTTCAATTTTTCCATCCAGTATTCCCTTGCTCTTCCTGGTCTGCTGGATTCCTATTTTCCTGTCAGTATAACATCTAGTAAGTCATTTTTCAGCACACATTTAGCTACCATTTTATAGTTTTCAAAACTTCAGCAATACAAAATTGAAACTGTAATTCCCTCTCCTGCTCCTAAAATAATTTATATGATTAGCATAGCAATTGGTGAACTGCTTCTGTACCTATATAGTCCCTTTGCTAGATTAAGAGGCTATTTATTTATGAGATCACTTATTTCATTAAGATTTTAATGCAGACTTGGCACAAGGTGGCACCAAGTCAATATTCTTGAGTGAACTTGATTGACACCGGCAGCAGCAATACAATCACACACGTAAGGAAACACAGCCCCAGCTGGCCTGGTGGGGAGAGCCCTGCTCCCCAGTCACTTTAGTCTCCAGCTGGGATATCAAATGGACCCTGGTTCTTTAGTCCACTGGTCTACCCAGGAGACTTTGGATTTGTCAGCTTCCATGATTGTGAAGCCAAACAAATTTATGTGTGTGTCTCTCTATATAAATTTAGAAAGATTAAAATGTTTTCATTAAAGTACAGTTATTGCCATTGGATAATCCTTAAATCTATTATGCCTGCAGTCAGAGGTATGCTTAATGTCCTTCTACTACATACTTTCAAACCCCCCTTATGTTCTTCATTTTTATCTCCAAATTCTAAATCCTATTATTTAAGTATAAACTGGCTGATTATGTTTCTCTAGGGAATTTAACTAATACATAAGAAAAAAAATGAAGGGAGTAAGTTCCTAGATACACTAAAATAGAGCTTACTGCTGAAACTGGTATTGCACAGGTAGGCTGATTTGCAACACAGAGCTTTTAAAAACAAATATTGGCTTCAAAATAAAATTGGCAAATATCACAATATAAATTTCAAAGAACTCATTTTAGCTTTGTTTACAGGTTTTCTTCTCACCAGTTAGGCCACATGTGTTACCTTATTTTTTTCGTACAATTGGAAATTTTGATAGTTATTTGGTTAATTTGTGATACCTAAGGGAAAATCATACATTTTGCAGAGTGTTTTCAAACTAACTAGGTGGTGTACTGCTGTTAAAATCATCCACATTTATTATTTTCTTCCTAATATGCTACAAACATGTTAGGACAAATATCTTGTGGTGCATAACTACGTTAGTAGAAACAATTTCTTATTTTTTTCTTTTTTCTTTTAACTCCTGAAAATCTAAAACAGTTTTTCTTAGCACCATGTTTACATAGAAACTTGGCATATATTTTTAATCACACAGTAAGAATTGTTTCATATTTTAGTGAGAACATCAAACTGCTTTTATTTGCAAAAGTAAGCCAAACTCTACTTCTAACCAGAGCGTCATAACACTTTTCTTATGGGATATTTATACATTATGTTATTTTCTCTAGCTTCATTTTCTGTAGGCTTAGTCAGCTGAACGTAATTTTACTGCTAAAATGATTTATACTTTCATTTTAGTCTGTTTCTGCTGTTGACCCAATCTCAGAATCAAAATTCCATAATATTGTCTGGATCATCTTCCAGAATCCCACTTTGGACTATTAAATCATCCAAGATGTTGACAATTCCTTTTGTTCAGAAGAATTGTACAGAATTCTATATGGAATTTGTACAGAATCAGTTATGAGTTCTGAAACTCTTGTCTTCAGAATTAAAAACCCAAATCTATGTTGGGTTTTTAGCCAGATCATGATGTAATTATTTCATAAAGCTTGATATTTCATTGAGTTACAAAAATGAAATCTTACATTTTCTTCAAATATTACCAACCAGACTTCATTCAGACTTTTCTGGGTCTTCTCTGATTTTCTGAGATGTCTGATGTTTGTACCTCTATATAAATATGGGCTTGTTGACTACCATTATAAGGAGAAAAAATACAAAACAGAGCACTTGTTCTTTTTTTGGGGGGGGGGGCAGAACCAAGGATTGAACTCAGGCCCTTGCGCTTGCCAGGGAAGCACTTATTCCACTGAGCCACTACTTATTCTTTAAATGCTCTTAAAATTTATATGTATGAGGGCTGGCCAGATAGGTCAGTGGATTAAAACATCTGCATAGGCAGATGCAGCAGATGATCCCTGGTTTACCTTGCTGACCCCACCCTTGGGGTATGCTGAGATAGCGATTGAGAATTGGCTTGGTGATGTACACCTATAATCCAGCACTTGGGAGGCTGAAAACAGGAGTATCACTATAAGTCTGATCTGTGTAGTGAGACCCTGTAGACCCCATAGACCTTGTACTAAATAAAAAAAATGATACACATGACTTTCATGCCACTCTCAATGTCCAGACACAGTCTTATCACTGTTTCTCAATTCCAGTGTGCAGGCATCCCTACCTTGAGTCTAGAAGAACAAGCAGCCATACTGGTAAGTGATAATGCAGACTGCTAACATGTGTCTCTGTGCCTTATGCCCAAAGTCAATGACTTCTTGGTACTTGTGATAGTCTTTACACTAGCACCATGTATGACTGCCATAATCCAAAGGAAGACAACATCTACTTTATAGGCATCAAGTATAATTAGTAAAGCAGATTTTTTACTTTTAGAGTATAAAAATCAGAGGCATAGAAGAAACTGCTATACAGTAGCTCAGAATTCCCCATAAGCTTTCTATCTAGAAGTGAAAAATATTCCTTCCATATGACTTTCATTACTCTTGAGAACTGTCTCCTTTCCGTTAGTATAGGAACCCCCCAAAAAACATTTCTTTGCTATTTTCTTCATTGGTTACATTATAATTTGTAATGTAAGAATGCACCATACTTTTGGACTGGGGAGTTTTATTAGCCCAGATCCTATGTATACAAGTCTGGAAGCCAAATGTAGTAAGTCTAAGTTTCCAAGTGTGAATTTCACTAAGTTTCATGAGCTGAAACTCAAATGCACAATTCTTCTCGGGGCATTACAAATATGTAGTATTTATTTAATTTCTCTGTTTTAGTATAAACCTAGTTGTGAGTCTATATACCTTGATTGTAATAGCTCTGTGATTGAGATATACATTAATCATTTTCTCTGAGACAATTTTGAGCTCATTAAAGATTCACTCACCCCAGCCATGCTTTTAGGTAAATCTTAAATCTGAAACACTTTTAATTCATCTGGAGATTATGGGGATGACTGTGATAGTCATTCCATTAATTGGATTCCTCTCATTCAGGCCTCTCTTAGTTTTTAATGTGTGAAGTGAGGGACTGTAAAATAACTACATGAAGTCCGCGACTTCATGTAGCTCCCTGACACAGTTCATGCTGATACCCACCTCCCTCCTGCAGTCACTTTGCCGTCTATTTCCTCCAACCGTGCAAATTTACTTAGTACTTGATTAACTTCTATCTTCCCTCAAAAGACCTTTTACAAATCACTTTGCCAGTGAATAACACAGACTATTAATTTTCAGACACAAATGATGTTTTTCTGATCTCTTCTTGCCAAGCCAAGGCCCACACAGTTTAAATTCTTGAATCGCAACATTTCAAATGCAGTATCTATCTAAGTCGCCTTGCCAACCGATTAGAGAAAATACTGAACTCCCACTTAAAGGAAGAGAGGTTTATTTTGGCTCACATTTCAGAAATTTCATTACTGAGAGATTTGATGGTGTAATCCCAGAAGGACCTGGCCAGAGGGCACCTGCATACATCATGGCAGTGAGAAAGCTGAAAAGAGGAAAAGCGTAGGAGATCATGCCCTCCTGGGCCGCATCCTAACCACCAGGACTCAGCCCCACTCCTCACAGCAAGTTCGTGATTGCACCCCAGCATCAAGTTCCCTTCCAAAAGTCCTGCCTACAGCCCATGAAAGTCTTGGGGACATCTGGATATGAATCATAACAATGTCAACCTCTGTAGTGCTCAGTTAAGTCAAGCTGGGATCGGATAAAAACTGTCAAATCTTGGCAACATAGAAGAACCCTGAGGAAATGGTGGTCTCTTTATTGTTCAGAAAAGCTCACTGTACATCTAGAAGATTCTCCAGGGCAGTTGCTATGGATGGGGTGACGCATTTGGGTGACTCCTTTTCGGCACATACTTCTACCATAAATGTGTCTAAACAAAGAGGCAAGGCTAGAGAATCAGGTGCCAGCCTATACACGCTTCTGCATGAAAGTCATATGCACAACTTTCCTCGTCTCCCATTGGTGAAAGTCAATAACATAGCCTCACATACTGCAAGACAATCTTTCCACACATTTGAAAGAAAATTACTCCAAAGATTTGTGTGGAGTCTTAATGAGTAAGACTGTAATGTATGTATCCAGCAGAGAAAAACAACTACCTCACAGGAGTAGGATGCTGGTTATGCTTCTGCTGGTTCTGAATGGCAATTCTCATGACTGTAGTCAATCTTGAGTTCTACTGTGGCATTTGATCTCTCTGTTTTAGGACACTCACAAAAAAAGAAAAATCCAGTATCTCTAACTGGAAGGTGGTATCTACTTTAATCCTGCTTTTAAAATTGTACTAGAACAACATTATGCATTTAACATGTACTTATGTACTTATCTGAAAAGAAATCTAAGATACATTTCAGCTTTCCAGAATCTGCAGTGCAGGATAACACACTAAAACAATTGTATGGTGGAGCTTATTGACATTCTACAATATGAATGTATCAGGCTTCATTGTCTCTGTATTCTTGCTTCTTAGACTTTATAATTCTGCCCTAATGCAATTTCTGTCTGACAGTTCATGTGACAAGTATAGCTCCATTTCTGCAATTACTTTTCATATATTTGGCCCCTCAAGTCTCTCTGCTCAGAGCTCAACATGCTGACCTTTGTCACTGCTTCTACTTCAGGCTTTGTTCCCATTTGCTGCCATGCCTCTACCTTAATGCCAACCAACAATAGACTTAGCACTTTGAAACTATGAGCCAAATTAAACTTCTCTTCCTCACATCTGTTAGGTTGTGGCTGGCAAGCAGAATTCAAGTGCTATGGAGACACTGAGAGGTCTTCCCAGATTCCAAAGAAAGACTAGGGAGCCCAGCAGGTGGTCCCTGGAAGCACGATACATACGACTGTGAGAGTGGAGCCAAAAGTTCCATGGAGGAGTCACAACGTGGGAGATGGGCCAGGAATGTGCCCATCTGTGGAAGCAGATTTCAGGAAAGGAGCAGAGCCTGCCTGGAAGAGGGCATATGATTGTTACAATCAACAGAGCCATAATGGTGGGGTTGCCCAAGCCCTTTGTTTGTAGCTCACATTTCTTTACAGTGTACCCCAAACTCTGACCATGAAGCCATACAACTTAATTATTCCCTCCAGTTTCTAACTCACTCTGCTGCAATTCTCTTCTATTTTTCTATTTCTCATCTTATGGTAGGGATATTCACCCTCTTCCCCAGTACTTTGGAATTGTGTAAATTGGTTTTTGTTTTACAGTGTTCCTCAGCTAAGAGTTTGGCTTGAATCTCAAAAGAGACTTTGACTTGCACTTTGTACTGAAACTGGGATTAGGTAGTTCTTGGAAAAGTGATTATTCTGTTTCAGCAGTACACAGACAGTCCTATTATTTAGGCAGAATTACGCATTTTTTATTGTGTTTATTTGTAGGTTTAATATGGCTTAATGAGATGTGTTTTGCATTAAATCAACAAAGGGTAGATAGTGACTGTTAATCAAGATGTCAACTGGAATGAATTAAGAAAATTCTAGATGATTGAAACACATTTTTGATGTGTCTGGATTGTTGCATGTGGTGTTTTGCTCTTATTCTTTAGCACGGTTCTGCTGGCATCTTTGGTCCATTGTGCCCTTCTGTTGCGATACTTCTGCCTTTGAGCTAACTAACCGTGGTCTATGTCCCCAGAAAGCATGAACTGTTTTAAACCTCTTCTTTTTTACCTTGTGGGTATCAAGTTCTGTATGTGCAATAAATGTGAATGCCACTGCAACCTGCCCAGTAAGGCTGACGCCATAATCAGTTGACTCCAAGGCAAAAACCACAGTGGTGGAAGAGAATGGCAGGCCACACTGCTCCATCCACAGCTGGGAGGGAAAACCCAAAGGTGCAGGGCTGGCTGCAGTCCCCCCAGTCACACCCTCACAGTCCATGTTCTCCAGCGGGACTCCACTTCCTAACAGCCCTCAGTTATTCCCTCCATGGTCCAAACACTTCCTCAGGAGTCTCAATCTAGCTGAACTGATAATCTAGATTAACTGGCATAATGATTTTTTGGATGAATAAAATTTGTATTGCTTTGGCATTTTCTCTAAAAATGAAAACAAACTTCCTGAGCAACTGTGTGATCGGTATATTAACTAAGCAGGACTCACAAGATGGGAAATTGAATGCAAATTTCTCCCCCTACCACTCATTCAGATCCATTGTGTGGAACTAGTTATTTTTCTGTCTGGGTGAAGTCTGAGATGCATTTTATATCATTTCTCAGCCAGTTAGATAATGAACTGTTCTCTGATTACTTCAAGTTATGCAGTCTCATTTTAGTCATCAAAATGTCCAATCATATGTAATACTTCAGAGTTAACATAAAGTTAGCCTTCTCATCTTCTTTGGTTCCTGACAGCATCATGCATGGGCGGCTGTGGCAGGCTGCAGCACTCATGGATTGCTTTCCCTCCTCCACCACCACCTGAAGCTTACACTGCCTTGACAGGTCTTAGAGCTGGAGAAAAGTTTGCTGAGAAAAAACACTGAGGAATAGAAGAGGTCATATTTACATACTACTAAATTTTCTCTGGCCAGGCTATGGGCTATATTTAATTCTCACAGAACTTTCTGGGCATAGAGTTCTGAGTGTTTTCATGACTCTGCAGAGAATTACCTCTTCCCTCACCTGGGGTCTATTACATACAGTCCCTCATTCAGACCTCTACCCTGACTGAAAATCTATAACATTCCCGGGCCCCAACTTTCTGTACCGTGCACAATGCAGTTTTCTCTGTAGGGATTCTGCTGCTTTTCTAGTTGGATATTATGCCCACATCTACTTTAATATAACTGTAAATTAATTATTTTCCCAAGTATTTGGATATGAGAAACACTTCATTGTAACATTGTGAGATGGTAGAGCATTTATAACATCTCTCCCTTTCCCTAATGCACAGGGGGAACAACCAGTTACTATATCTTAACTTTATTCTTTTCCAGATACAGACTTCACACTGGTATTTTTTCAAAGTTTGTTTATTTATTTATTTATTTATTTATTTATTTATTTATTTATTTATTTATTTATTTGATACACGGTCTTGCTGCACAGCTCATAGTGATCCTCCTGTCTCAATCTCCCCACCGCTGGGATTGCAGGTGTGCATCGTCATGCCCAGTTTTGGTGGCCAGCTCTGTGCGGGGCCAGCACAGTGTGTGGTACCAGGGATCAAACCTGGGTCCTTGTGTTTGCCAGACAGGTGCTTAGACTGCTGAGATATCCACCCAGCCTGCACTACTATTTGACCTGGAAAAAGTCTAAGATTTTCAGGTGAAACATTTCAGATGTTTGTTTTTCACCTCCCAGCACTGCGTTTACATGAAGAAATACTCAAGAAGGTCTAGACCAGGTTAAAGGAGATTCATTAGTGCTCAAGCTATAAATCTTGTCCTGAATGACTTTAGAGTAGTTATTGCATACTTCATTCCTGGAATCTCTCTTAGATCCTCCAGTAGCCTCTCTGATTATAGGATTTGAAACATACTTTCTCTTTTTCTAAAGGGTGTTTTTATAAAAACATATGCTAGAACATTCCACAACTCACACAGAAAAGTTACAAAAAGATCTACTCAGTCTTCATAACATGTCTAAAGCTAAAAATCCAACTTGAATAAAGAAAAGCTTTGGAGGTGCCAAGAGTGAGTGACATGTCACACCTCAAAATAGTTAGTATAAATCTACAGCTACTTTCTCTTAATTCAATGAATAGGAAGATTTATACTAATAGTATTTGTGGACAGGATGTCATGTCTGCATTTTGTACAATGAATAATCACCATGAAGACAACAATATGCAATGCAGTAATTATTGAAACTGTCCTATTAATCGGCTTTGAAACTGTCTCATTGCTATTTGTTTCTCAATAAAATTATTTTAAAAAATAAAATCAGGAAAAAAATAAAATAAAAGGGCATGTAAAAAATTTGAGAAAGAAAAAGTGGACACAAAGGGATGATGCTTTAGGCAAGCACCGCCCTTCACCGGAGAACCTACGGTGCCTCTCTGAGCACATTCCAACATTCTTTCGTACCCCGTTCACATCAAATATCATGACCATGGCTACAAATAGTCAGTGATACCAACAGTAAGGCAAAGAGGAAAAGTGTGACAATCACAATACAGTTAAAGAGAGACATCATCACAGTTTGTGAAAGTCTTGGCAAAAAGAATTTAGGGCTGTAATTTGTGGGCCTCAGCATCAGTTATTTTTAGTTTTCCATTATTTCTTATGGAAAGAGTATGTTTGGTTTTCAAACTTTTCAGTGTTCAGAAAAAAGAATTCAAACGAATTAAGTTTGACAGGTTAGGTATCACTGTAATTAGAATTTTCTTTATACATGTCTAGAGATTTTATCATAAAAACGTCATGATTTTCCCATTTTTCATCACTTTCAGATTATCAGTCAAGCATTCTTTACTTGGGTAGAATGGAATGAACTGGCCACTCTCCTGATGTAACCTCTGTTGTATCCCCTTAATGGAATTATAGCAAGATGAACCAAGAATTTATCAAAGAATATGTTTTAAATATAGTTTCACCTCTTGATAAAAGTAAGATAGTTGGAGCTTGCCTCACTCACTAATACTCTGTTACTTGTGCAAATATTATCTAAGAAGCATGCTTTCAATTTAAGTGTGATCAGACTGTCTGCAGTAGAGCTACTAAAACCTCAGTGCATGCCAAAAGAATGAGCTAGTGCCAGATATAAGTCAGCTCTCTGAGTTCTACATTGATGTAGACTTCTTAAGATAAACAAATTCAGCTGAGCAGCCTACCTACACTGTGTGTTGAATGACTCATGGTATTTTTTTTAATAGATGAGCTCCTCTCTTTTCATCAAATGGTAGATGGGCTGGTTGCTGTCATTACAAGGAGTGGCATGAGGAAAAACACTTCAGTTAAATTTTCCTCTAACTTCACCCACAAGCCAAAATTTATTGTACTCCTAGGGGCAAACTTCAAAAATCACATAAAACCATTAGTACACTTCCCAAATTCTTCTTAGACATTTTAATAAAGATTTTGAGACTGTTTAGTGCTGCATAAAGTGTTTTATATAGTCACAATACCCACTTCATCTGAAAGTACTAGATCAATAGCTACTATTCACTCTCTGAGAGTTACATGGAAAGGAAAATTTAGAGCCTTAATGAGATTTTCAACATCTTAAGCAGCAGCTATAATGAAAATGATCTTTTATGAAGGTCACAATATCTTCTTTGCATTAATTTTTACTGACTCTTTGATCTAAAACATCATTATGAAAACAAATTATTTTTCAAGAGAAATAAGAAAAACTATAGTTTAATCATTTTTACGCAGAAATACACACTTAAATTCTGTTTCTGGCAACATCATTTTAAAAATCCTTGTTACATACTTAAGCTACAACTATTTGAAAATTTTAAGTCTATTTGCAAGATTCGTATTTGAAGAACTTTCGGATTTAGAGGAAATACCAGTTATTTGAAATAATTGTAATCTCAAAGAGTTTTAAATAGCAGTGAAGGAAACATCAATCACCTACTTCTTGGGGGTGTTTGTTTATTAAAAATAAATGTCATATGGTTTTAGGAAAATATGTTTGAACAAATGTCCTGTAAATATTGTTAAACTATTTCTTTTGTAATGCTAATGCTACTATCTTTACCAATCTAAAATTCCAGCCACAGTGTCAGCTTTCTCTGACTTTGACGTATGTGGAGGCTGACCAGGGTTTAGACCTATCTGCCTTACCTCTATGTCAGCCTCTAGGATTATGGGACTATGATCTGGTGTATTCCATGGAGGAAAAATTGAACTGAGCAATGCTTTTACTGACAAGAGCTAAGCCTGACCCTTTAAGTTTATACCAGGGAGCAAGGTATGCCTAACATAAATTGAGAATGAAGACACAGAATGAATTAAGGATGAAGACAGGATATGAATTAAGGAAACAAGGCCATGTCTAAGACAGCAAGAGAAGAATAATGAAGAGAGACAGGACTTAGGTTGCCTAGTAAGAATCAATTTCTATTTTGATAAGGCTTAGCATCAAGGAAAGTAATCAAGAGTCAAGGCCAGATCATTTTCCTCAACACTGTATTTTGTTAGATTGCTTCATAATGGCATCCTAATTAAAACTGATGGGTCTAATTACAATACATTAATAACAAGGCAAGCAGTGCAGATGTATCACTGTAGCCGTAATGCCTTGACTTAAATGCTCTGGCATCTGAGTAGCTACACACACAGTTACCCTTTTTGTCATCTTTTTAAAACAAAGACAACAAACATGAAGTGGAGAGACCTCAGGAGCTTTCCACAACAATTAGACAGATGAAACTCTAGAAAGTCTCCTTAAACTTAGCGCTACAAACTCCAGCTAGAGGGAGCATGGGTTTAGAGACTTTTGAAACAATAATCAATTCTAAAGGCAAGTTGGAAATACGTTACTTGATTTAATTTCTTACCTCACTGATACCACAAAAAAGGAAAGGTGTAATTAAAATAACTTCCATTTTGAAACTATTATTGTTTCTGATTTTTTGGGACATGTAGACACTCCCTCACCCTGAAATACATATGTATTAGAATAGATTATGAGAAACTGAGCTTCATCAACAGAAAAGGATTTTATTATTTTATTTACTTTTTTAAACGCATTTGGTTGTTACAGGGTCTCACTAGGCAGCATGGACTCATAATGGTCCCCCTGCTTCCAGCCTCCCCAGCATTACGATCACAGGTGTGCACCACTCCGCCTCTGACTCTGTGGCTCCTCAGCCTGCCTTGGGGATAGGGCTGGCACAGCGTGTGGCGCTAGGGATGGAACTTCAGTTCCTATACTTGCCTAAGGAGGTGCCTTAGTTCTCTGATTAATCCTCCAGCCCAGAAATATTATTTTAGAGTTCAGTGAAATTCATTTTGCATACAAGGAACAACTATGAAAGAAAAGCAATAGCCAAAAATCCATCTGTTTTCTCACTGTCTGGTTCGCTTTGGCAGCCCTCAAGGACTGCTGTGTTCCCTGGGGGGTTCAGCACTCCCCACATTTACATCTTTGAATTTATCATATATGATACTGTGCTTTGCACATTCTTCGCTCTGACTGCTCCCCAGATTTCAAGTGTTTTCCCAGCCCTAGCCAGTGGCACCTGCCACACCCCTGAGGCCTTCCTCTATGACTTCCTCGCCCATCCTACTCATGTCTCCTGGGTATCTATTGCCCTGCTCTAGCATTTTCAGAAATCTTGATTTCTTTAATAGTCATAAGACAGATTTGTTTTACATATAATATTGTGTTGCCACTGTCTTGTTTTTTTGACTGAAAATTTCTTTCCAAACAGCAATTTAAGTGAGTTCCCTTCTCTCTCAGCAAATGTTAGATTAGTGAATGAATTTCAAAAGTTCAATCTAGATATTTTTATATTTTTTTCTCCTAATTGATCTGGATTTTCAATATGAGAGAAGTGGAGATATTTTGTTTCCTCTCCTATATTGATAGGTCATCCATTCGTAATAATTTTTCTTCCTATAAGTTTGTACTCTTTGTTTTTAATTTTGATAATGATAAAACAGGATTCATAACCTACTTCTTGGGATTAGAAATAGTACATAATAGATACATACTATAGCTATTTGTCTTTGAAGTTTGAGGGTTGCAGTGTCGAATTGTGTGTGTGTGTGTGTGTGTGTGTGTGTGTGTGTGTATGAATAAGATATTCTAAACGAGTAAAGAGTAATTTTTACACATCAATCAGTTGACTTGCTCCTTACATCATGTGTTATTCTGGTTAGCCTTCAGAAAACAAAGGAGCACCACTTTGTAGTTACTCAATGCCTTTGTCACTTTCTTTTGTCATTGGGAGAAAATAGTCAACATCCATTGTTTAATGGAACAGCAATTGATTTTGGTCCATGGTTTCAGTCAATGGTCAGCTGGCACCAGAGAAGAAACAGAATGGCTAAATGACAACATAGGAAAAGGCACTCAACCCATGGCAGGCAGGAAGCACCAGGCAACGAAGCCAGGGAAAGGTCAGTCCCCACTAAGTCAGCTCTTCTGGTTGAGATCCAACTGCTGGTAGACATTCAGCCATGGGCTCATCAGCAGATGAATCAGATGGCTGACCAATACAGCCCCACGTGATCCAGTTACCTTCCAGAACTCCAGCTCTGAGCAAGTGGGACTTTGGGGGATACTTTAGACCTAATCCATAGCACTGAAGAGTCTCTGGCTCATTCTATCTCATGGCATCTTCAACCCCAAACCTGTATGCCCTGTTTTGTCCAGAATGAAGGGATGAAAAGTAATTACAGTCTAGATATTTCAAGTGAGGCCTGGTGTGGCATACCTCATTGCTGGCCAGAACCAAGTGACCAGAATTTGAGCATGGACCTACACTAAGGAAGAAGGAGCCAGAAAGCACCCTTATTTATGTATCTACAAAGGAGAAAAAAGGCTTTGGTGAGTATTAGCTTTCCCTACCTCAGTCCACCATACTGATCATCGAATATTTCTAGTAATTTTTCTTCTTCCTACACAGAAAATACCCTTCTTTATCCCAACGTCAACAACAAATTCCTTTTAACTCTAAGTCTAGAAATTTTAAGTGTTCCATTGCTCAATCTGTATTGGATCAGGAGTAACACATCTGTTGTACCAATTAAGCTCTAAAAGTCGGTCATCTACTTATGCTTCAATCCCATTAAAAATTTAGTGACATGTCAGTTTTATGATTTTCTAGCATGTATTTCAAAATCTGTCTTTTGAAGGATTTGCTCAAAATCTCACATGAAATTCTGGAGCAAGCCTGGAGCCCTGGAAATGCACTTTTCATTAAAAAACTAGAAAATAATTCTATTCATGTTTGGCACCATGCGCATGCCACATGCATGTGTAGGTCATTTGGCCACAGACACAGGGGTGAGTCAGCTCCACAGAGAATCAAGAAAAATTGATTCACTTCTCTTTATTTTTCATTTTCTACCCATTCCATTAACCCAGTAAAAGTATCCATTAATTGAAGTATCCATTCAATTATCACAATAAAAGTATGTTTCCTCCCTAGTGTAATAGTGTAAAATCATTTCTGGTTATCTGGGAAAATATTTTATAACTATAAAATTCAAACTCTGAGATCAAAGAATTTCTATTTTTTTGGCAAAACCAGGGATTGAACTCATGGCATTTTGCTTGCCAGGGAAGCACTTATTTCACTAAGCCATCTCCCCGGCCCCAAAGAATTGCTATGATTATAGCTTCTTCAAATTGTCCTATACTTCTGTGACACTCATTTTCAGCCATTTCATGACCACCAGCATCAAACCTAAAGTCATTTTGCGCTAATGGTGGTTGGACAGGATATTACATCGGCTTCTAGTACTATGGACAACCACTAGGAAAATAGCAAGTTAGGAAGTATTAATTATTGAATCTTTGATGTAATTCAGGTATAAAAAATAAGATGCGCAAACAGCTACACTCCCTTCATTTACTGATAAGAGACATATGCTATAATAATGTCTGTAAGTATAATATCATGTATGCACCTTCTATGATACCAAAACATTATGAAAACAGATTGCAATGTATTAATTTATCAAATCCATCTTGTCAAGGTATCTTAAAACTGTCTCATTGATATTTGTACTTCAATAAAACAAAAATAAAAATTAAAAAAAAAACCTAAAGTTCCTTGCCTTCAGGCTTCTATCGCTTTATTGGAGACAATGGTGTAGTTCTCACTTCTAAACAGGAAAATGTCACCTTGTCTCTACTCTGACCACAGGATTGCCTTAAAGAAGTTTCAGGCAATTTCAAGCTTTTTTTTTTTCCTAATTCTATGAAATCCAGAAGGAGTTTACTTTTCAGGCTTGAATGTTCTGAATCTTGGAATTCCACCGCTTTATGTTTCTTCTTTCAAACCATTGAATTCCTAATAATATTTATTCTACTTTGTACTTATAATATTGTGCTTAAGACATTAACATATTCTTGGTGTTAGGTTACCAGTAAGTCTTCCTAGCTGTGGGAAACAGAACTGGTCAACTACAAAATTCTGTTCTGAAAAATATGTATAAGCACAACCATATTCAGAAGTTTATGTGTTCTTTGTTTAGTAGAGATAAATGGAAATCTTGTTTAGTAGAGATAAATGGACATTCTCAAGGAAGATGTTTTATTAAAACTGATGTCATATCTCTATAGTTTTCTTATCCTGTCTTCTAAAAGTCAAACAACTAAGCCAGGCTTTGAAGTTAGTAATCTAGAAAGTAGATGGAATGTAAAACACAGGTGTTTAATGTGACATTCCTACAGTGTTATTTGTAGATATTTTGAGGGATCTGGTGGAATAATTGTTAAGACATATTTCTACAGATGAAATTAAATTTTTCCACATAAACTCTTTCAAGACTCATGTAAGCATGACATATATGTAAGATATCTCAATTGCTCTTTTTACTGCATACTTTCTCTATTCTTCAGTGCTTAGAGTCAGAGAAAGAAAGGGTTTACAAAGTTCATATTTTACGGTTATCACTAATAAATATGAATTCACTCATTCATAAATTCTGGTCTATCATAATGAAACATGACACATAGAATTATTTTAATTGATATATGTATAATTTATTGATATAGAATGTAACAGGATCAGCTTTTCTTCTGGATGGTTAACAACCTAAGATCACAAGTCAGAGTTGGAGAAATAGAAGAGCCACAAGGCCCGCCAACATTTTGGCCCTAGCCTTTCAAGGTCAGCGAAGACTCAGGACATAGGAGAACCTGTACTGCAATATCATGAGACTCAGGTGAGCTCCAAATTTTCTGAGCAAGGAGATTGTGGAGCCA